>JAODAL010045130.1:0-32228 GCA_025379985.1 Phyllomedusa bahiana | reverse complement strand
GGCCATGCGGGCCCGGACGGGTATAGTCAATGTCAGTAACTAAAATGGTAATAAAAAGACCCCTTTTTCCCAGCATTTTTGAATCGGGGTCATGCTTTGGGGTCATGCTGTGGCCCGGACATGTATAGTCAATGTCCAGTTCAACTAAAATGGTGGTTGAAAGACTCCTTTTTCCGGCACTTTTAAATCGGGGGGGCCCATGCAGGTTTGGGGCTCATGCTGTGGCCCAGGACATTTTATAGTCAATGTCCAGTTCAACTAAAATGGTGGTTGAAAGACTCCTTTTTCCTGCACTTTTAAATCTGGGGGTCATGCGGGTTGGGCTCTTTGCTGCGTTCCAGGACAGGGATATTCAATGTCCAGTTAAAATAAAATGATGGTTCAAATCTTACTGCCTTCGGGCACTTTTTTAATTTGTGGGTGATGCGGGTTTAAGGGTCATGCTGTGGTACAAACAGGGATAGTGAATGGTGTGTGATTTTTTTTCTGTGGCTTTTAACCTAAGTGTGTTCCCTAAGATGTAGCACGTATCAATTTGACTGTTGTGGATGTTAATTCCAGCTTCCTCCAGCCCTGTTTGGGTGTAAGAATGAAGGTGTTTTGCTCTCCCATAGATTTTAATGGTCATCGCTCATAATCGACCAATCACATCGACTTCTTGTCGATGATGGTCGACTATCGACCATCGACCGATGTCGATGGCCAACGTAATCGCTCAACACTATTTGTTATCAGTAGCTGAAACATTCAAAGACTGAATGCTTCAGCTTTTGAATCTAAGACAAGAAACTCAGACTGAAAAAATCGATGTTCAGATCCTCCTAGGTACATCAACCCAGACAGAAAATTATTTCCTTGCACCCATGGGCTGCAAAGAATATTCTGTCCTTACCCAGAAACACAAAAAGAAACAGGGTTGCTGCTCAGGAGACATATTGATCTGGTATAAGGGATAACTCAAAGAATGCATCAAGGTAGTCAGATGAGGAAACCAGTCATTTCCAGGTGATAATCTGCAGTATTATCCTAACCTCTCAGTACAACACATGCAGCATACTTTCCCCACCAGAGCCCCCATACTTTAACCCAGCTATCTATAAGAGCCTATAAAGAGAGGCTGGTCAATTACAGTGTCGTGTCAGGTTGCTTATATGTGGAGACAGGTACAGAGAAAGACTATCTGACCACCAATGAAAACCCTCATAAACTCGGAGGAGAGACCTACTACTACAACTCGGTACAGACAGTAAGAAACAACTTTGACAGAAGTATAAACGAGTGGAAAAAGTGTTATTAATCTGTGTCGGAGACTTGGACTCTACTGTACATAATAAATGGGCATACCACTGGTGACTTTCAAGAGAGATGTATTCTAAATTCCTACATTCATAGACGCAGATCCTTGAGACATAAACAACTTCATATTTACTCCTGAAACTTACTCTCCAACAGAGACAATATAGGCACACCCTTAAAAGGGAAAAACAAAGGTGTATCTCCCACAAACTCCAAGAGCTTGAAGACTTTCTCCAGGACAACTTTTTCTTGGAGACCTGGAAGCTTATTGTTACAATACCCAAGAATAGTAGTCTCCATATCCAAAATGGCAACATCTGGCTGAGCTACCTCATGTACCTCTATACAGAGATGATTAAATACAGTTCCCTAGAAATACACGCTATGATGGCAAGGCCTCATATCACCCATTTATGAAAATAGGGTCCGATACAACCCAGCCAACTACAGAGGGATTTGTGTTAGCAGCACTCTAGGGAACTGTTTAACAGCATCTTCCACAGAGGATTTCTTACCTTCCTTACCCAACATGACATTCTTATCAAATGCTTATCTGGGTTTCCTCCAAACCACTGCATCACTGACCACATCTATCTGTATAGCCTCATCCAGAGCCATGTTCAAAGCACAAAACAGGGGAAAATATATGCCAGTTTTGTGGACTTTAAGAACTTGGTGTGGCACCCTGGCCTGTTTCTAAAACTTCTAGAGAGCAGAATATGAGGGACAGCTTGACATCATACACTGGGAACAAATGAAGGTGAATTGAATGAGATAGCATACTTTAATCAAGGCTTTGGAGTCAGACAGGGATGCAACCTGTGTCCAATGCTTTTCAACAAATACATTAATGAACTGGCTGTAGCTCTGGAATCCTCCCCAGTACCAGGCCTCACCCTATATGAACATGACCTCTAGCTACTGTCCCTAACAGAGAAAGGCCTGTCAGCTTGTCAATATTTGAAGCATTCAGCAACACATGGGCACTACCCAGGAGAAGAAACAGAAAAAAATATTCACCCTCCCTTCACCTTAAAGGGGTTTTCAGGGAAAAGAAGAAAAATAAATACATAAACTGCATGTCATAATAAAAAAAAAAAATCCTAAATACCTTTAATTAGAAAGGTCTGCTAATTTTGTCTAGGGGGTAATCATTATATAAAAAAATGGCAGGCTCCTTCCTCAGCAAAAATCTGTCCTGGAATGTAGAGTACAGGCAGTAGGACAGACTCCTGGTTAGGCTGACTGATATCACTGAGCATGTGTGCTGTGCTTAGTCATATATATATAAACCATCCAGCAAAGTGACAGTTAACCACCTATTCCAGTACTCTCTCAGCTGTAGTTCATGACATATCAGGCTGAGCTATGAAACCCAGCTACTACCACCAGTCTGGGCATGCTCAAGTCCTCTGTGATCCTGTTATACCTGCATTCTGGTATTCCTGTGATACTAGCCCTGTGTTTCTTGCCTCATTTGACCTCTGCCTGTCTCCTGGTTTTAGATTTGATGCTCGTGTTTCTTGGTCCTGAGTCTGTTGGTGTTTGCAGTCCATGAGTCTCCCGCTATCCAGAAACACTGTCTTGGTCTCCTGGTGTCTGCATCCCGTCCTTAATCTGTTGGTGTATGTTGTCCCTCCTACTACCCAGCAACCCTCTCTTGGTCTCCTTGTGTTGTCATCCTGTACTGAGTCTGCTGGTGTCCGAAGTCCATGAGTCTCCAGGGACTTGGAAACCCTGTTCTGGTCTCCTGGTGTCTGCATCCTGTTCTGAGTCTGTTGTTGTCTGTAGTCCACGAGTCCCCTGCTGTCCAGTACACCTTGTCCCTACTCCGTCTGTGCATGGTCTCCCATGTTCCTGGTATGTTTCGCCTGATGATCTGAAATCTTTAGTTTCTGGTGTGATTCGCCCACTGGTCCAGAATCTGCTGATCCTTGTGTCTGCCACCTGCTGGTCCAGATTCCACTGCTCCTGGTGTCTGCCACCTGCTGGTCCAGAATACGATGTTTCAGGCATGTGGTGCTTTTTGGTCTGGAGTTTGCTGTTCCTGGTGTATACCGCCTGCTGGTACGGAGTCCGTTGTTCCTGGTGTGTACCACCTGCTGGTCTGAAGTCCACTGTGCCTAGTGTGTTCTGTCTGCTGATCTGGAGTCTGCTGTTCCCGGTGTCTACCACTGACTGGTCCAGAACCTGCTATTTTTGTGTCTGCCATCCTGGTGTCCTGTTCTCACCCCTCATGTCCCTGGCTGTGGCTGGTCAGGCCATTCCTAATGATCCACTCTCCTTCCACAAGATGCACTGCTAGGGACTGCTAGTATACCCTGTTCTTGTTTTTCATCTTGCAATAAAGTCCTCTGAAATGTACTACTGGTGATATATGTGCTGCAAGCTTAATGCTGAATGTTAATGCAATAGCTACAGTGTAATATGTATGCCTATGTCTTAAGAGGAGAAGCCTGGAAGCAGCAGCAACAGGTAAACCATGTTACACATATGTCCTCAGTGTGCTGTGCCTATGGTAGAAGTATAGTAAGAAACTGAAACTAGCTTTAAACTAGCTTTAGGTCCCCCTGTATAGTTGGTATCTCCAACTATGTCTTGTCTCTCTGACAAAATGAAAGTAAAATTTATTGTATTTGAGAAACATCTTATAGGTGATCTTTACAGCCAGATGTATAGGCCCTGAAAGAGAAAACCAACAGAACCTTCAATGGCATCAGAAAGCAACTGTATCACCTTAAACTATTGGTATTTCACTTAAAATATTTGACTGTGTCATCACCCCAATTCTATGGGGCCTTGTCAACTACTCGGACCTTTCATGTGGAATTCCAGGCCAACAAACTCCTTACATCTTGAAATCTGTAAGTACCTCCAAGACCATTGCAGCACCTAGAATATGGCTTGTCAGACAGAGCTTGGCAGATTTTCATCACTTGGCCATTTCATCTCTTGGCACAAGGCTGGAATGGGCTACAAAACCATAACTAAGATGCTAAGTGAGAAGGAGACAACTGTTGGTGTGATAGTAAGAAAATGGAGGAAATAGAAAATGACTGTCAATTATTATTATTATTATTATTATTATTTATTTATTTATTTTAGAGCACCCTTGTTTCCAGGGCACTGTACATTCGGGTTTCATACATAACATAGGTCAAACAGGTACAAAGGTGACAAATTAGTAACTAACAACTGGTACAGAAGGAGAGAGGTCCCTGTCTGTGAGGGCTTTCAATCAATTGACATTGATCTGGGGCACCGTGCAAATTCTCACTTCATGGGGTATCCTTGATCATGAGGAAAGTGAGAGATCAGCCTAAAACTACACAGGAGGAACTTGATAATGATCTCAAAGCAGCTGGGACCACAATCACCAAGAAAACCATTGGTAACACATTACGCCGTAATGATTTAAATTCCTGCAGTGGCCACAAGGTCCCCCTGCTCACAAAGGCACATGTGTAGGCCTCTCTGAAGTTTTCCAAAGAACGCCTGAATGATTCTGTGAGTTTTTTGGAGGAAGGTCTGTGGCAATGAGAAAAAATTGAGTCTTTCTTAACTAAACTTGCCCCTATTTGGAGGATGGAAAATGCTGCCTTGACCCAAAGAAACAATCCCCATTGTAAGCAGGAGGTGGAAAATTTGGGGGGGAATGTAAAAACTGTTACTTAAGACTTTTTTTGCCCCATACCCAACAATTTTCCCTTTTTATTCATTAGGCTCTAAAAAAAATTTAAAAGGGGAAAATCTGATTTTTTTGCTATGGATAACAAAAAAGTTTTTAGACAATTTTGTTTTCTACTGCCCCTTATGTTTTTTGGGTGTGTTCTTCTGAAAGGGCACACAACGCTTCCCCCGCATGGGGGGAAAATGAGGGGAGCATGAAAGTAAAATCCTGAGTGCAACCTTTTCCCCCTCCCCCAGGACTTAAAAATGAGTCATGGCGGGGTTTTTCCAGCAAGACAATGACCCAAAACATACAGGCAACAAAGGGGTGGCTCAAAAAGAAGACATTTAAAGGGATGGAGTTGGCCTAGCCATTTCCAGACCTTAAACTCATAGAAAACTTAGCAGGAGTTGAAGCCCCAAATTGCCCAAACACAGCCCCCCAAAATTTTCAAAAAATGACTGCAAAGAGGAGTGGGCCAAAAATTTTTCCCGACAGTTTAAACCTCTCATCAACTAAAAAAAAATGTTTCGACTCTGTGCTTCCAAAAAGGGTTTTTTCCACCAAGTATTTTTAATCTTGTTTGTCCCGAGGGATCAAAATTAATTCTCATACAAAATGCAAAAAAATCGAAATTATACAATGTGATTTTTTTGATTTATTTTGGATATTCTATCTCTCAATGTTTAAAAATTTAATTCTACACCTAAAAATTATAGACTGTTCATGTCTTTGTCAGTGAGCAAACTTAAAAAATCAGCAAGGGATCAAATAATTATTTCTTTCACTGTATACGCTAATGATGTCACATAGGTCTATGCTATCAAAGACATCAACAGTGTCACAAATGATTTAGATATCACAGATGTCACTTATGTTCCAGTATTCTGCACTTAGCTCTCTCTCCCTAGCTTCTTCTAATAGTCACTGTCATGTATCGCATGGTTGACTTTCCTTATGGTTCAACAGTCCAATAGTAGGTTTTTCCACAGCAATAGCCAATTATAAACTCTGTATTCACAGTCTGCAGTCTCAGCTGTCCTCAGTTCCAGCCACTGTACCAGTAACATAACATGTAGCAGCAGGCTCAGACTGGTCCTCAGGGAAGCAGGGGAAACCCCCCGATGGGCCTTTGGGCATGACAGGCATGGGGCTGCTTTTCAGGGAGAATGGTAGAAAAAAAGAGGCACTATGCAAGAGTTATATGCAGTATGTACAGACACGTACATTAGCCCCAGGAATCCCAGACCAATATTGTAGAGCAGTTTGTTTCAGAGGTTGACTCCCTGAAAATATATGGTTATTGGGCCATTTTTCATTCTCCTTATGCACTTTGGGCGACATGTATGAATGGGGTTGCGCCAGTTTTCTGGTGTACTTTGAGCCAAACAGAATGTATGAACAGGTGCACGCCAAACTTTGGCATAATAAGTGCCTTTGTAATGCACCGAAGACACTTTTTAATGCACCGAAGATTAGGGGTGTCTTTATATGATATGCCATACCTTTACAATAGGAATAGGAAAAAGTATTATTATACATTTATTTTTTTTCCTTTAATGCATATAATGCTTGATGACACAAAATGAAATAGAGAACTGCAATTTCTAGTGAAAAAATATTCTGCAAAATATCAATAGTACAATAATTTTAAATTACTTTAAATCGCTGGCTGAAAATATAGTCTGCTCAATAAAAATTGTTTTTCTTTATAAATATCATGCTGATAAAGTTAACACTGCTAACCATTGTACTTCACATTTGTTAACATTTTCTACTGCTGTAAGAAAAGTGTATTTGGATTGATTATTTTCTTCCAAAATCACATAATATATTACCCTTGTTTGCTTTAGATTTTGTTTAGCGATTTGAGTGAGTTGTGTACATTCAGAGGTATAACTTGTAGCTTTTATGTTCCACTGCAAAATGTGTAGTATGGCCCCCACTTATCATGTGCATTATGTAATACAGGCACTATACTCATTTTGCAGCCATTATAATTATACCCATTCATTACATTACTCATAATATACAGTCGTTAATCCTCAAAAAATACCAATTTTCCTAAGAAATTATACACTATCTTAATGTGTAGAGGTACTTTACATTATCTTTTTTCAGGTGGAGGTAAATTATAGACTGGACTATTGTTAACAAAAAAAAAATCATTACAGTTAGGGACCAGCTAGCCCCTAGAAACCTACTTTGTCCAATGGGTGAAGTTATTTGAAGAAAATCTGCAGTAGGGGATAATACTATGCATGCTTTGAGAAGTCACCAAAGTACTCCTCATCGAATCTGCTACAACTTCTGTTTTTTGTTTAGTTTTGTTTCTTTTTTTATTATTATTTTTTAAGTTGTTGTATTCTAATAGAAAATACCATCAATGCTTCAAGGTTTCTGACAAGGAGGGTAAGTCTTAATTTAGGGTTCTGATCTTTGCTCTAAATTCATTTAGGATCTTAGGTCTAGATTAATTAAATAGTCTGTTCTGAATTATTGTAGGGATCTAGTCTGATGTCTGAATTTATTTAGATCTAGTCCCAGGTACCCAAATACATTCAGGATTCTGTCCTAGGGTCTCAATTTCTTTAGGCATCTAGTATGGGCTCTACATATTTTTTCTTTTCTGGTCTGGTGACTGAGTTTAGGAGTCTAATCTAGGGTCTGAATTAATGTAGGGTTTTGGTCTGGGCTCTAAATTAGTTGAGAAGTTTGATCTGGAGTCTGAATACCTCGAGTGGTCAGGTCTAGGATCTAAATTAATTTTGGGTCTGGCCTAGGGTCTAAATTAATTAATTGGTCTATTCTTGAGTTTGGATAAATTGAGGGTCTGTTCTGACATATGCATTTTTTAGGGATTTGGTCTGTTATTTTATTTTAATTGGGGACCTGGTCTGCATATTTATTATATCTGGTCTGGTGTTTGAGTTTAGGCTTCTGCTCTATGGTTTGAATTAACTAAGGGATCTGGTGTGGGGTCTGATTTAATTTTGGAGTCTGGTTTAGGGTCTGGGCTAAAAAGGGGTTCTAGTTTGATGTCTGGATTATTGTTGATCGGACCATTCGAGAAAAGTTAAGTTCGAGTCGAGCATCTCGATTTTCTCGAACCGAACTGGACATTTTACTGTTCATTCAAGTATATATTCGAGTTCGCCATGGCTTTCGACACACCATTTTAACAGTTTTCAGCGCCTTTCAGCACTTTTGGCGGCATCTAATCAGTGCAGAGCACAGACAAGTGTCAAAAATGTCATTGCTGAGATGTAGGGCTCTCAGTGGCTGCTAAAATCACATGACCATGTTATATATATTTCACTATATTATGTTCTGAACGCCATTTTCAGCTCACTCTCTTTTCTGTACAGACTGTTCTCTGTCTGCTTGCTTCCATACAGGCACAAGATTTGTTTATTAGCAATTTTAGACAGGAAAAGCTGCTATTTAGATTGGTTAGGTAGTTAGTTAGGGGGGTGCAGCAAGCTTAGGGAGTCAAGACTTAGATAGCAATTTCCTCTCCATAGACAGCAATAGTTAGGGAGTTTGGTATTGCTGACTGCATCTTTCCCACACCCAGAAGCTGTTATTTGGCGACATTTGCAGGCTCACATAACGACTAACTCTCATATACATCGATATACATTATACAGAGTGCTTGGATTTGCTAAATCATACTCAGTGCCCAAAAGTTCAGTTTTTGCAGTATTGGGGGTGAAATCATTTTATAACACACCGTCTCCAATTCTCCTATACAAAGAAATATATTCTAAATAGTGGTTGGTTGGTGAAAATTATACTGAATGGAGAAAAGTTAATTTTTGGCAGTTTTGGGGGTTCAGTAATTGTATAACACACTGTCTCCAAATCACTGATACAAAGAAATATATTTTAAATAGTGGTTGGTTGGTGAAAATTATACTGAATGGAGAAAAGTTAATTCAAATATACCGTGTGTTATTGTCATACAGATATATATCCAGGAAATAGAGTTCTCTCTGTTGCTAAATCTTACTCAATGCCAAAAAGTGTAATTTTACCTTATTTAAAGTCCACATAACACTGAAATATACCAGTGCGTTATTGTGATCCACATATACAGTATGTGTCAAAGGGGTTTTTGGGACCCCCTCAGGATGCAGGGCCCCATAGCGGCTGCTATCGCTGCACCCCCTATAACTATGCCCCTGCCAGCTAAACCTCCATGTTCCCCATTGGCATGCTCTTGCTGCCACCAATGGTACTGCCGTCTAATCTAGTCCAGCCTGCAGAGGCGTAACTTGAAATTCTTGGGCCCTGGTGCAAAAAGTGAAATGGGGCTCCTGCCAGTTACCATGTGCCATTTCCAATATCAAAGCCACAATTTCCAGTGTGTCAAAGGCGCTTTTGGGCCCCCTCAGGATGCAGGGCCCCATAGCAGCTGCTACCGCTGCACCTCCTATAGCTACACCCCTGCTTGTAAGCTGTCCTTATCTTTTCAGTTAGCCATTGAAAGGAATGAAGTATTTTAGCCTCTCAATTTTTTTCTGTCACTCTTAGAGCCAAATTACAGCTTGTCCTCACCTGTATAGGTATAAATTAACCTAAACATTATCTCCCATTGACTTTAATGGGGATCGAGTTTGAGTCGAACCGAACACCACTACTGTTCGAAGGTCTACTCGAACTCGAACTCGAACATTTTACTGTTCGCTCATCTCTAGTCTGGATTTAATTAGTTCTAATTGAGGGTACCTGAATAAGTTTAGAGGTCTGGGGTCGGAATTAATTTGAGGCTTTGGTCAAGGGTCTGAAGGTATTTTGTGACCTGATCTGGGGTCTGAATTTATTTGGTGACCTGGTCTGGGTTCTGCATATTGTTACTTAGTTTGTCTATTGTCGGAGTTTATGGGTCTGCTCTATGGTCTGAATAAATGTAGGGGTCTGATTGGAGCCCAGATACATTGGGTGTGTGTATATATATCTCCGCATTGTTTGAGTGAGACCTGTATGCCTGATGAAGCTTACCAGTGTGCAAGAGAAAAGCATGTTCTTTTTTTTAATTATTTTTAAAAATTGAATAAATTGACACTATTTTTTTTTGGAATTCATGCCCCAAATTGTACAGTTTATTATATATTTGATAAGTTTTTATACATCGCTATATGATATATTTTATACTATTCCGTTCTCACTATAAAGGGGTGAGCCGAGCAGTGTTTTTTTCGTTGTGTGAAACCCCCCAAAGATGTTTTTACATTCTTTTGTTTTTGTTGGCCAGTGGAAAACTTCTAGTAATTTGTTTTTTTTCCATGGGTATGGGTTCCTAAGAGTGGATATACGTATGTGCAAGTGTTTGTCCCATCTTAGTAAACCCCTTAAGGGGGGAGTGGTTCTTTTGGGAAAATTATTTTCATATTTCCCTGACATCTCTACAAACAGGGCTCCCCAACTCGCCCTAAGGCCAAACAGGTCAGTTTTCAGGTCTCCCACAGAATGCACTGACAAAAATGAAATATGTGCTGAAAGGGAAAAGCCGAAAACATGACCTGTTGGGGGCCCTTGGGACGGATTTGAGGACCCCTGCTTAAAGGTGGCTGCCCCTACTCCTTTTCAGAAAAAACCCATATGACTTTAAGAGACTGGTTTTGGGTATAGTTTAAATAATGGTTCAGGTCTGGGGTTAGAATTTATTTAGCTCTGGTCTGGGGTGTGAATTAATTTAGATGCTGGGTCTGGGTTTTATATTAGTATAGAGTTCTGTTCTATTGTCTATTGTCTTAATAATTTAGGGGTCTAGTCAGTGTCAGACCAGGGTGCCTGGGGTCCACTAGTGGAGGTGTTTCTTGAAACCCACTAGTGGAGATGATTCTTAGGGCTCACCATACAACTAGTATATATCACTGGACATACTGCACATGCCTCTTGCAATCTGCCATTTGCTTTCTGTCTCTTTGTCACCCTAAAAATCAGCCCTAGGCTTGCCATGATCATTAACCCCACCATGCCCAGGGGCCCACTGGGGTTTCCCCTCTTCCCCTTTAGGCCAGCCCAACCCGGGTTTGGGTTTTTTGGGGTTTAAGGTGTTGTTTTTGGGACGAATTTGCTTTTATATAGACCGTTTAAAAGAAGAAAAGGATGCGGTTACTCAGAGAAGATACTACATGTGAATCAATTGATTTAACCCTTTCCCACCATGGGCAATACATTTACAGCAAGGGAGAGTAGTTGTTGGTGTGAACTGTCATATGTTTAGAACACATAGACTATGCTGGTTTAGAAGCATGTGACTCTTTGCTGAAACTTTGCTGTGACTATGATTGCAAATAACACTGATCCTAACCATATAACCCTGTAGATGCCATGATCATAATTACCCAGTAGATATAGTAACTTTAGAACTGCTAACACTTATTATGGAAGGCAATAAACCTATTAAGATAATAAAGTCCCTTTCATTTTTTTGTAATTTTATGCATTCTTGCCCAGTTTTGGGCTCCTAAACCCCTTTAAAACTTCTTTTTTTACCCTTATTTTTTTAATCTGGACTTGAAATTTATTTAAAAAAAATCTTTTCTTTTTCCCTCTGTAACTAAAAAAAACCCAAAAAAATTTTGACACGATGTTTGTGATGCCAAAAAAAATTTTTTCCCAAAAATGCGGTTATCATGCAGTCTTTGCAAAGCTTTTTTAAAACAGTCTTAGGGTTTAATCTTCCCTTTTTTCAACGGCCCCTTCCTTTGTTCCTTGTACGAGGGGTGTACCCGCAAAGATCCGTTCTTTGAACTCTTGTATAGCTGGGCTGAATTGCTCGCAGCGGTCAAGCAAACTGTCCTCTCTGTGGTTGGATGAACGTGAATGGTGACGTTTTGGGGTCCGCCCCCGTGTTGAGAAGGGGGCAGACCCCCAAAAATTGCGCAGTTACGTTTTATCCTAAAATGGGGCTATTAAGGCAATAAAATTATAAGCATGGTCTTTTGCCCTAAAATTTTTTAATGGGTTAAACTTTTGGAAAAAACGCCGGTCCTTCCCGTGTTAAAGGAGGTGTTATGAAATTAAAGGTTGTTTGTGTAAAATGGAAATATTTTATGAATTACCCAAAAAATTATATTGAATTTTCTTTTGTTTGGGAGGGGGGTTAAAAAATGTTTGGGGGAGATTTTGGAGTGTTTGTAAATTTTTTAATTTTTTATCTTTATGAAAGTGGGGCCTTTTAAAAAATCTGATTTGGGTTTAAAAATTTTTTAAATTTTTTCCATTTTTTTTTTTTTTTTGGGCAGTGATGATTTTATTTGTATGTTTTTTAATATGTATGATTAATAAACTATATTTTATTGGTGTAATTACTACATTTTTCATAATTTTAGGTTATTATTTTGCATTTCTTGTCTTACAAGGCTGCACATAAGTACATCCAGGCTAGCCAAAGTAGCATTGCAGAAAGAAAGGGCTGCATACATCTTTGAGAGTAGGTTCTTTAACTAGTTGCAGGTTCCGCACTTAAGAAACTTCTAAACTTTTTTAAGAAAAAAAAAAAACATTAAAAAAAGTATATTTTAGACTACATTATTTGCCATCTAAACTATAATGGTAATATATCATCTTGTCGCTTGTATGGTATTGAAATAGTTAATGCCTCAGAGAGAAGAGGCACAAACAGTGGCAACAAAACAGGGTTTATGAAACACAAATCAACATAATATATGACCACAGCACATAAAGTCCAATATAGGCAAGGATTTTCATCATCAAAACATGTCAAATTAAATTTTTTTACTTCAAACAAAGGGCGACATGTATGAACGGGCTTTTCGCCTGTTTTTTGGCGTAACCTGCGCTTCACCAGCCCGAATCCCATGTCGGACGCAGGGATACGATGTTAAGCGCAGCGTTCGCTACCTTCAGCTGTGCCCCGCATGAAGGGGCGGGCAATGGCCGCGGTGTGGGTGTTCCGGGGCGGGACGCGGCGCGCTCGAAAACTCCGAGGCATGTACGATCGCGAGTCGGTAAAGTGCAGCGCATTGCAGCGCTCGGCAGCTCCGACAGGCAGACCTGGTTGATTCTGTCTAAATGCTCTGGCGGAGGCGAAGTGAAGCGAGAACGGAACATGAGAGGAAACATATAGAAGATCGCAAGAGAAATCTCGGCTCTCAGCTCTGTGCGGCATGGAATATGATTCCAAAAAAATTGCCTTTATAAAGGCGTAAAACATTATCAGAAAAAGAGCTCAAACCTTAAAAATAAAAAATACATAAATAAAATCACTTTCCAAAAATCTAGAACGGCGCAACATCAAGAATTAGGATCTTGGAAATTGCCGGGAAATATAGTAATTCAAATTCTGAAAGCGCTTCTCATTGGTCGGCATAAAGCGGCCAATCAGAATAGGAGCGACAGTGAACCATTAAAAACCCATGGAGAAAAAATAGACCAATCAAATTCAAAGACGGGACAGTTAAAAATACTGTAAAAAATGCTGGAAAAAAAGCTGATTGGTTGAACTAGCGGGGGCTTGGCTATCTCGGCCAATCAGAATAGGAGCGACAGGGACCCATTCTGACCTATGGAGAAGTTTGGACCAATCAAAATCAAAGCCGGGACAGTTCAAAATACAGTAAAAATGCAGAAAAGAGCTGATTGGGTGAACAAGAGGGGGCTTGGCTATCCCGGCCAATCAGAGCACGAGCTACTTGTCCATTGTAGTCAATGGAGAGATCGGGCAATGAATCTCGGCTTCAGCGCCCCTGCCGGCATGGAGTATGATAAAAAAATCCCCCATATTATTGATCATTTTATAAACAGATCGGTACAACTTCGGGAGTATTATCATTTGATTTCGGCCATGTACATTTTTATTACAGATTGCATACAGATTGCGTTTTCTAACCCATAAGAGCGTCGCTCGCTCTCCTATTGGTCCAAATAACCGCGCCTTTTTTAAATTAGCCAATCACAAACAGAGCTCGCTCTACATTTCTTTTCCCCATAGAACTCTATGAGAAAATAGCTCGCGCTCTGATTGGTCGGGATAGCCAAGCCCCGCTAGCTCAACCAATCAGCTCTTTTCTGCCCTTTTTACTGTATTTTAAACTGTCCCGCCTTTGAATATGATTGGTCAATATTTCTCCATAGGTTAGAATGGGTCCCTGTCGCTCCTATTCTGATTGGTCAATACTCCTCCATAGATTAGAATGGGCCACTGTCGCTCCTATTCTGATTGGCTGGTTTCTGCCGACCAATGAGAAGAGCTTAAACAATTTGAATTACTGTATTTCCCGGCAATTCTCTATATCCAAATTCCGGATGTAGCGCCGGTCTCGGCGACAAATGTCTTGTTCGGGATTTAATTGATTTATGTTTATAGAAGGTTTCAGCACTTTTTCAGATAATATTTTACACTTAATAAAAATGATTTTTTTTTTATCATACTCCATGCCGTACGGCGCTGAGAGTCGAGATTGCATTGTGCCGATCCCTCCATAGACTACAATGGGAGACAGTAGCTTGCGCTCTGATTGGTCGGGATAGCCAAGCCCCTGCTAGTTCAACCAATCAGCTCTTTTCTGCATTTTTACTGTATTTTGAACTGTCCCGCCTTTGATTTTGATTGGTTCTAACTTCTTCATAGGTTATAATGGGTCCCTGTCGCTCCTATTCTGATTGGCCGAGATAGCCAAGCTCCCGCTAGCTCAACCAATCAGCTCTTTTCTGCATTTTTACTGTATTTTGAACTGTCCCGCCTTTGATTTTGATTGGTCCAAACTTCTCCATAGGTTTTAATGGGCCACTGTCGCTCCTATTCTGATTGGCTGGTTTCTGCCGACCAATGAGAAGATCTTAAAGAATTTGAATTACTGTATTTCCCGGCAATTTTCAATATCCTAATTCCTGATGTAGCGCCGTTCTGGATTTTTGGAAAGTGATTTTATTTTTTTATTTTTTTTTTGTAGGTTTTAGCTCTTTTTCAGAGAATGTTTTACACCTTTATAAAGGCGATTTTTTGATTCATACTCCATGCCGCACGGACATCTTTAATGATTTCTCGCTGTTATCCAGCCTGTCTCGAATCGGAATACATGTTAGGGGCAGTCCTTTCTGCTCCTAAGTCCCGCACTGCGCCTCACACAATGGCGAGGCGCGGTGAACTTTTCCCCGCATGTATGAGCGCACCTCCTCGGACGGCGAATATTAGGCACAGTGCCGCACTGCGCCCATGTCCCCGCACTGCGCCCCACACACTGGTGAGGCGCGGCGGACTTTACATGCTATGTATGAGCGCACGACCTCGGCCGGCGACATAAATCAGGCACAAATTTCGCCGGAAAACTGGCGAAAAGGTGTGCCCCGACGTGGCGAACTTCATACATGTGGCCCAAAGTTCCTACTCATGTTTTATCTCCAGATAAACAGGAAAATACCTTGGAACTCACCGTGTCAGAAGTGAGCAGATTCAAATCAATGGCTGGTAGTGGTCTGTTTCAATACTCTGCTTCCAGATTCGCTTAACAAACAAACACACACACATACTTCAGTTACTGTGCCACTTATTCCTGCACCACTGCGCAAATCTTGTGCCTAATTCATGCCAATTATGCCCGTATCCTCCACCATATGTGGAGGATGAGTAGAAGAGAAGACTAACATAAATGTCCATTACACAGGGAAGCATTTTGGATACACAGACTGAAAACCCGAACCCTATGCAGTTTAAATTCTAAAAACCATCTTTTTTACCACTATTAATGTTCATGGATATGTTTTTGTTTAAATTATGCATTAACATAGTTACATATATGGTTTTGTATATATTTGTATACAGTTTGTTGCAGTAAACATTCTGACATTTTTCCAACTAGTTAATTGGTGGTTGTTTTTGGTTGTCTCATCTATGTATCAGCTATGTTTAAGATTGGTCTTGCTTGAGACACATTGGTGTTTACTTTATCTTGAAATATATCAATAAATGTTTAGTATTTTTCAGCTTTAAAAGATTTTAAAGTGCTGAAACCTGCATTACATAAGGTGAGAACCCACTCTAAGAGATGTATGCAGCCCTTTCTCTGTGCATTGCTACTTTGGCTACCTTGAACATATGGACTGCTTTGTAAGACAAGATATGCAAAAAGTAAATGAGAGCCTAATGGCCTCATGTATTAAAACTGTCTAGGTCTAAGACTTTCTTTGTTGCCCACAGCAAGCAATCAGAGCTCTCCTTTTATTTATTCAGAGCACTATATAAAATGAAAGGGGAGCTCTGATTGGTTGCTATGGGCAACAAAGAAAATCTTAGACCTAGACAGTTTTCAGAAATGAGGCCCTAAAAGCCACAGTGGGTAAAATAATTTCAGTGGAAATGAACAATCAAAAAATAAAGAAGGCTATGCAAAATGTTAATGTGCTTTTCAGCACGGTGTGAGACCTGGAAATTACAGATCAAAAACGGCTGGTAGTAATTCTGAAGAAACACGAGGAGTGCATTATGTTGTTTTTTGTTTGTTTTTTTAATACTGGTTGCAATGTTCCTTTGAGAAAGATATACACTACTCACAAAAATTTAGGGTCAATTGGCTTTTGGTTGAAATTTCAGGATGAGCATAACATTTCTTGAAAATTGTTTTGAATAAACTAAATGAGTCCATCTCTCAACTAGAATGCACATGTCCAGCTGTTAAATGTTTCAGTACTTTTTGCACAACTTGCAAACAGTCCTTTGCAGAACCGGATGTTGCCACAGTACTCCAGGCACATTTAAGTGAGTTAAGGGGCAATCAAGTGTTCCGTCAGACCATTCGTAACCACTTACATGAGCGTGGTCTGTGTGCAAGGAAAACAGCAAGGGTAGTTGAACTGGCTGATGCATAATGCCCTCAGTGAGGTCTCCAGCACCACTGTCGGCCATCATTTCTGCTCAGTGTGAATCATCTTTCATCACTGAACAGCACTGAGGACAACTGGTCCCTTGTCCAATGTAGATGCTCCCTGGCCTCATGCAAAACGATGATGCTCGTGCCTGGTGGTATGGGCAGATTATGCTGGTGTAAACATTTACAAATACTCTGATGTGACACCTGGGTGCCTCTGACCTCTGGTTCCGCATGGCATTGTTTACAATGAAGCAGTCATCAGTGTGTAATATACGTCCACTTCTTTGCCTTTCTGTGACTCTTTCAGTCTCTCTGTATCTCTGTTGCAACCTGCTGATTACACTGACACTTAAAGCTAAGAGGTCACTTCCATCTGAGAGCATCCTACTTGAAGTCTCGCAATGGCAAGGTTATGTTGATCAATTGTAAGGTGTTGTTCATTCTAAAGTTAAGAGATGGTCTCATTTAGTTCATTTAAAAAAAAATGCAAGAAATTTGATGTTCATCCTGAAATTTCAACCGTAAGCCAAATATCCCTAAGTTTTTGTGGGTAGTGTACTCTCACCCATTTTTGCTGTAGATAGGGCTCATAAGGTTCTAAATCACCATTTTCTCTAGGCACTCCACTGCACCCTATCCTAATCAAACTTTTACACTTTAGAGACAGAAATTCCATTTTACACACAGCAAAATACCTCAGTATTGTTGGAAGGAACATCTCTATGTACCCTTATTCCTCCACCAAAATATCTACATAAACGGGGGGAGGGAGTGGGGGAGTTCTTCGATATAAAAATAGTACTGAGGAACCTTAACATTCTTTACTCAATGATGTTTCTGCAAAGATCCAGGTTTTAGAAATTGGAAGAACCCATATTTTTGAAACGTTTACATATGCTCTACCATGTGTAAACAGCTAGTAAAATAATTGCCGCATGGCCAGTACATGCCACTAATGTTGTTGCTCTCAGTGTTGAAGGGTGGGTATGAAGCAGGGGTGTAACTAGATTTTATAAGGCTCCACAGCAAAAAAGAAGTGTCATCAACATCTATTTTACAGGTGACTCAAATAGCAGCACTGATAAGGGACATAAATCCCGAAACAGCGTTGTCTGCAGATGAGAGATACTGGCTTGGCTAAAATCATTTTTGCTTTCTCAAGACCTGGTGGGTCAAGAGCAAATTGAGGATTTGTTACATCCAATAGAGGACACTTTTGGCTTCTCAGCCCCTTTCCCATAATGCTTTGTGATATGCAGATGTTTATTAGAGGGCGAAAAGGCAATATATAACTCTACAAACCGTTTGTTCGGTGCTCTCCTAAAGGAGAGATCTTCCCCTTTCTGAGCCACTCAATGCCTCCCACACAGCCAGCCAGTATCGCTTTGCTCTGCACTGCACTGATGAGGGACAAAAACCCCGAAACAGCATTGTCTGCAGATGAGAGATACTGGCTGGCTAAAATCCTTTTTGCATTCTTAAGACCTGGTGGGTCAAGAGCAAATTGAGGATTTGTTACATCCAACAGAGGGCACTTTGGGCTTCTCAGCCCCTTTCCCATAATGCTTTGTGATATGCAGATGCTTAGTATAAGGCGAAAAGGCAATACATAACTCTACAAGCCGTTCTTTCGGTGCTCTCTTCAAGGAGAGATCTTCCCCTTTCTGAGCCACTCAATGCCTCTCACACAGCCAGCCAGTATCGCTCTGCTCTGCACTGATGAGGGACAAAAATCCCGAAACAGCGTTGTCTGCAGATGAGAGATACTGGCTTAGCTGAAATCCTTTTTTGCTTTCTCAAGAGCTGGTGGGTCAAGAGCAAATTGAGGATTTGTTACATCCAACAGAGGGCGTTTTGGGCTTCTCAGCCCCTTTCCCATAGTGCCTTGTGATATGCAGGTGCTTAGTAGAGGCGAAAAGGCAATACATAACTCTACAAGCTGTTTGTTCGGTGCTGTCCTCAAGACGAGATCTTCTCCTTTCTGAGCCATTCAATGCCTCTCACACAGCCAGCCAGTATTGCTCTGCACTGCACTGCACTGAGGGACAAAAATCCAGAAACATCGTTGTCTGCAGATGAGAGATACTGGCTTGGCTAAAATCCTTTTTGCTTTCTCAAGACCCGAGGGGTCAAGAGCAACAGAGGGCGCTTTGGGCTTCTCAGCCCCTTTCCCATAATGCCTTGTGATAAAAAGTATAGTAATAATTGACGATTTGGATAACAGTGCAATATACTAGAGCATATAACCAATTTATAATTTTCTACACAAATATACAATGTTCCTGAATATGAGTGGGCCCTCTTAACCTGTGCTCACTAAAGCAGCTGTTATATCTGCTATGGCTATGAACCAGGAATGGATTTAAAACAAGTAGAAGTCTCAGTCTTTTCTTAATATGGGTCTTCCAATTATGTTTTTAGATTCAAAAGCTGCATCTAAAAACCTAAATGTTTGAACTCACCTAAATCACTAGATAGCTTTAGTGCAGAGCAACATTAAGGGAGACATAAAAAAACAGGGCTGTGCCAGTTATATAAGCTTTAGTAGACCTGTTCTATAGATGTATGAATAGTCACATACCAAAATGTGGCACGATAAGCTCCTGCACGACACTTTTTAATGCGCCAAAGATTTGGTCTGTTCTGGTGGTGTCGCACCACATTCATAGAATTAGACACCTTTATGATTCTTTGACGCCAAACTTTGGCACATAACAGTGTGAACAGTCAGACCAAGTTAAAGGTGGTCTGCCTGAGCCAGACTTGTAGTATTGGCACTACAATACGCCTGTATGTATGAACTGCAGAATAACAGGTTCATACATTCTGGTTCATTCTACACTATCTTAAAGTTATTTAGAACTGGTCTGTCTGTGCCAACATTCACACATGTCGCCCTAAATTGCTAAATGAGTCATTCAGATGGATTCTAGGGACTGGGATTTTGATGTGGCTGTAGGGATTATGTGGTAGGCCATTCCAATGTTATAAACCGTGTTTTCAATAGATCTGCCAAACTGGGGATCCAGAAATAGCTCTGGAGATTGTTAGAAGGGGAAGCTGCATATGAAGCAGAGAATATATTTCATATGCATTACATATGTATTATGTATATATATTATATATTAAATATTACATATGTAATATATATATATATATATATATATTATACATATACTCCGCCTGTCACTGTCTCACAATATATATATATAATATATATTTATAATATAAAATATTTTATATAAAATATATATATATATATATATATATTAGTGAGACAGTGACAGGCGGAGTGATGGACGGAAGGTATATTTTCCCGAGAATGTTGTCCCATGCGGCCTTAGGAAAGGTTTGGACCAGTGCGTGTCACCGAGTGGCCTGGGCTCGGTGAAGGGAAGCCGACTTTCATGTGTGTCAGTAGCTACTGGAGTGGTCAAAGAGCCGGGTGGGTGGCCACTCCCACGCACCAGGTGAGGCTGGTGTCAGGCCTATAAAGCCTGAGTCTGCAGGCCTGTCATGGCTGCTGGGGTTTTGCAGGAGCCATACTGTGAGTAACACATGCCTTGTGTATTTGCAGCTTTGCCCAGGGTCACTGAGTGTGTCCCTGGTATAGCTAGGACTGTATTCGTGTATAGTTAGTGCTCAGACTGGCAGGTTTTGTTTTGTGTTTTTAGGCCTGAAGTTAAGGCCGTGTTTTGTTTCCGTTTAACATATAAATAAACCCAGGCACAGCCTGGACTTTAACTTTACTCAGTGTGTCACTGTCTCTGTCTGTGGAAGCCCAGCCTGCTACCTGCTCTGGACGCTGATCCCTCACATATGGTGCTTCGGATGCGGGCAAACAGACTTAAAGAGACACACACACAGTTTCGGCAGCAACTGAAAATCCGTTGCTAAGGGCGACGACAGTGGAAAAGTGCCTGGATCGTGCTAGAACCATTAGGTCCTGGATAAAAGCGGCAGCTGTGCAGCAGTCCAAGACTGCCAAGATGGATGAGCTCCTGAAGCAGCTGATACAAGCGAACAGTAGCCTCCAGTTGATGACCGCAAACCAGCAGAAGGTGCACGAAGAGGCCATGCGGGCTCAGGCAGAAACGAACGCCCTGCTGATAGAGGCTAACCGTCTCGCCCTACAGGAGCAGCAGCACATCAACAAGCAGCTCCAAGAGCAAGTCCTGGCGATGGCGCAAAGTGTGCAGAGTATGCCAAGCTCGCTTCCCGCAGCACGTGCCGCAGTACAGTCATCGATGCAGAAAATGACGCTTACCGATGTTGTCGAGGCCTACCTTAGGGTCTTCGAGAGAGTGGCCGAGCGGGAGAAGTTGCCAGTGGCCCAGTGGGCTGAAGTTGTGGCACCTTTTCTAACTGGAGAGCCCCAGAAGGCGTATTTTGACCTTAGCTAACAGGATGCCCTGGACTATGTCAAATTAATGGGCGAGATCCTGGCTCGCTTGGGTGTGACCACCAACGTGCGGACCCGGCGTGTGCATAATTGGACCTTCTCTGACCACTTGCCAGCACGCTCACAGATGTATGACCTGGTTCACCTGGTGAAAAAGTGGCTGCAACCGGAAGAGTCTACACCTGCGCAGATGGTGGAGAAAGTGGTCCTGGACAAGTTTGTTCGCTCTTTGCCCCCGGAGATCCAGCGCTGGGTGGGACAAGGTGACCCCAAGGATGCAGAGCACCTCGTAAGCCTCGTTGAGAGGTACAAGGCCACCGAGGATTTACTCCAGATGGCTCCTCCTGGACGAACCATCCCCGGGAACAACAAATCGTCCGGAACCTCCGGTAAGACTGTTCCAGGTGTAAGGGGGTGAAAAATGTCCCTAAGGCAGGTGGCTCAGGAGGTGAGCATATCGGGGAGAGACTGGGTCCCAAATGGTCAGTACGGTCTCGACCAGAGACTCAAGGAGATCGGGACCGCATAATGTGCTGACGGTGTCATGAACCTGGGCATATTGCGGCCAATTGTCCCCTTACAGGAGAGCCCATGGAATGTGACTCAGCCAGGCGGAGATCTCTGTTCGCAAGGCCAGTTTGCTCGGCAGAGACTGTGTTAGAGACTGACCAGCAATTATGTCACATTAAAGTCAATGACTATCCTGTAGAGGCTCTTCTGGACTCTGGGAGTCTGGTTATCCTGGTGCATGCCAGCTTAGTAGACCCTACACCGGACGAGTGATAGGGGTCCTGTGCATCCACGGGGACACCAAGGAGTACCCCGCAGCCTTGGTGAAACTCGAGACTTCTTGTGGACTGGCCTCCCAGGAAGTGGGGGTGGTGAGGTCCCTAATGCATACTGTGATCCTGGGGAGCGAGCGTAGAGCAGCGCCATTTTGTGGAAAACAAACGGATACAACCGGAAAGCGCGAAGGGAAAGGCGAGGCCCGAGTGTTGCTGGAGATTGCTGGCTGTGCCATGTTTCTGACCAGTAGGACAGGCTGAGGCTCCTGTTCGTACAGCTCAGAAATTGGGTGGTTAAAAAAAATTAACCTGTCTGCGGAGACCAGAGGGGAATCATGGTGATTTTGGGCCGGGCTCGGCCGCCTGCTTCTGCCCCAACCAGCAATGAATCTTGACTCGCTTTCGCTGGCCTTGTCTCAAATCAGCTACCTGGTGGACAACCTAACAAAGAAGAACTATCGTGCCAGCCAGCTGGAAATACAACATATTGTGAATCGGCACGGCCCGGAGGTAGACAGGCACTTGTTACGCTGTCTCTTCTCTCATGTGGATTTCAGTGGCGATGGTAAAAGCAGCGGCAAAGATTTTCATCAGACACAGTTTCTGATCCATGAGTGTGCTTCGCTGATAACCAAGCCGAATTTCATTTCCACTCTTGCGTACGCCATCGACAATCCTTTGCACTATCAGAAGAGTCTAAAGCCGTCTCCTCATCTTTTTGCCCAGCTGAGTAAAGTTCTGAAGCTTAGCAAAGTCCAAGAAGTCATCTTTGGCTTGGCCCTTCTCAACTCCTCTAGCTTCGACCTGCGTGGATTTGCTGTGCAGTTTGTGAAGCAAAAGCTCCCTGATCTCCTCCGCTCTTATGTAGACGTGGACGTAAGCGGAAGCCAAGAAGGTGGATTCTAAGACATTGCCAAAGAAACCTGGGAACAAGAGTCTACACCTCACAAGAGCATAATAGAGCACATTTCCCAGATGCAAGACAGGATTTCGGCAGTTATGCCTATAGTCAGGGAACATCTACAGCAGGCTTAGGAAGCTCAAAGCCGTGTGTATAATAGGTCGGCCAAGGTAAGGAGCTTCAACCCGGGGGATCGGGTGCTGGTGTTAGTACCTACTGTAGATAGTAAGTTCCTGGCTAAATGGCAAGGGCCTTATAAAAATCCTTGAAAAAGTAGGAGATGTTAATTAAAAAGTGTCCCAGCCCGGTAGACGCAAGCCGAACAGATTACCCATGTGACCTTAATTAAACCGTGGAAAGACCGGGAGCCCCTGATTGAAATTTAGCCACCCCCCATAGTGGGGCCCCAGAGGTATGTGTGTCAGAGTCCCTGTCAAAGCCACAGAAACAGGAGACCCTGGAGTTCATCCAAAGGAATACTGATGTGTTTTCAGAACTGCCAGGGCGTACTAACCTCATAAAGCATGACATTGTCACCGAGTCAGGGGTAAAAAGTTAACTTAAAACCCTTATCGGGTACCTGAAGCTGTAGGCGAGCAATATCTGAGGAGGTTAAGAACATGTTGGACCTCGGTGTGATTGAGGAGTCCAGAAGCGTGTGGTCAAGTCCAGTAGTGCTCATTAGTGTTGAGCGATTTTTATCGACAAAGTTGAAATCGGCAAGGTTTTTATGGTGATCGAAATTTTCAGATCATGCGATAATAAGGTTAAAATCTGTGCACATTTTTTAAGATCGGCCTTTTTCGGCGCTTCCTGAAATTTTGGCAGCAGCAAATCAGATTACAGAATAGAGCAGGGTGAGATGTTGTGCGACATCATGACTGGGATGTTATGGTTGCGATTGGCGGGAAAAAATCACATGACCTCGTATTACATAGAACAGCGTTTCCCTGTTCAGCCTTAGTGTCTCTCAGCGTCTCATAGGAATAGGACGTGCGCTCTGCCTGTGGCCAAACAGCTCAGCGAAATTAGTCTATTTTGCACAAGAAACCTCTACTATTAGCTGTGACCCTTCCAACTTAGATAGATTCGAGATTTGAAGATTTTATGTTGTAAGCTAGAGAATTTTAAAGCAGCATCTACCGCTTTTAAGTCACAGGGGGAGCGGGGGGGGGGGCCCACGGGAGAACACAGACAAGCTCTATCTATAAAGAACATGGATAAAGTTCCCAAGACTTAGTGTAGACATTGCACTGCAATATTTTTATTATTAACAGTTTGCTATTGAAATATTTCCTGGATATTGGGAGCCTGAACTTTTTTATTGGATACACATCATTTCTAGTAACTCAGGTCTCTTGTTAGGTGCAAAACTCACTTTTATTATCAGTATACATTTTGATAGGTGTTATTTTTCAATTTTACCCATTCCACCTGTGTTGATATATCCACCTTGCAGTTAAATTACAATCACCCAATCTTGTAGTCAGAAAAGGGTTTGTTTGTTGCCAAAAATACCGGTATCATCGAAAACATAACAGAACGTGTTTTTTGACTTTCGCACCAGCTTTGTTCATTGACGCAGCATCCACGTAAATCTAAAACAGCAATTCTATAGCCCACCACAGGTAAATTGAAAGGTGCAAAAAAATACCTGTATTATACGAAAACATAACAGATACGTGTTTTTTTGACTTTTGCGCACCCGCTTGTTCATTGAGCAGCATCCACGAAAATTTCTTAAAACAGCAATTCTATTAGTCACCACAGGTGAATTGAAAGGTGCCAAAAAATACCGTTTTATTATACGAAAACATAACAGATACGTGTTTTTTGATTTTTGCGCACCCTTTGTTCATTGACGCAGCATCCACGTAAATCTTAAAACAGCAATTCTATAGTCACCACAGGTGAATTGAAAGGTGCAAGAAATACCGTGTATTATACGAAAACATAACAGATACGTGTTTTTTGACTTTTGCGCACCCAGCTTTGTTCATTGACGCAGCATCCACTTTTAAAATCTTAAAAACAGCAATTCTATAGTCACCACAGGTGAATTAAAAGGGTGCAAAAATACCGTGTTATTATACGAAAACATAACAGATACGTGTTTTTAAACTTTTGCGCACCAGCTTTTTTCATTGACGCAGCATCCACGTAAATCTTAAAACAGCAATTCTATAGTCACCACAGGGAATTGAAAGGTGCAAAAAATACCGTGTATTATACGAAAACATAACAGATACGTGTTTTTTGACTTTTGCGCACCCAGCTTTGTTCATTGACGCAGCATCCACTTTAAATCTTAAAACAGCAATTCTATAGTCACCACAGTGAATTGAAAGGTGCAAAAAATACCGTGTATTATACGAAAACATAACAGATACGTGTTTTTTGACTTTTGCGCACCCAGCTTTGTTCATTGACGAGGATTCAACCTAAATAATAAAACAGAAAATCTTAAGTCACCACAGGTGAATTGAAAGGTGCAATAGATGCCGTGTATTATACGAAACATAACAGATACGTGTTTTTTGACTTTTGCGCACCAGCTTTGTTCATTGACGCAGCATCCACGTAAATCTTAAAACAGCAATTTATATTCACCAAAAGGTGAATTGAAAGGTGCAAAAAATACCGTGTATTATACGAAAACATAACAGATACGTGTTTTTTGACTTTCCCCAGCCCAGATTTGTTGATAGACACCTTGCAGTTTAAATTTGAATCCAGAAATTTGTTTTGATTAGAGGGATTTGAGAATAGCTGTGATTTGCCGTTTTTTTAATAAGAGACTTTCCCAAAACTATTCCATCCCCTTCTCAAATTTTTATATTTCTGAACATGGAGCGAAATGCAGGGGGTAAGCGAGCAAAGAGGGGGGTAGCACAACGAGGAAGCACATGGATAGAAGGTGCTCCTACCAGTGCTGGCGACAACACGCATGGCAGCGGATCGTCAGTTGCAGGACCCTCAGGCCTTATCGCTTGGGTCAGGGCCCTGTGAATCTAAAATAACGAACATCGTCGCCAAACTGTCCTTCAGTGGTTAATGCAACCTGCACTAGCAGTCTTACCTCCTCGTCCTCCCGTCCGGCCACAAATGTCGTCATCAACAAACATCAGCATCCGTCCCAAAAGGAAGCAGCCCAAATGTCAACTCGTGTACCCACCACTGTGGATAATCCATTGTCTGAAGACCTCTTTGATGACAAAATGCGATTGGGGGCAGAAGGCATGTTAAAAGATCAAGAGGATGATTTAGTCTGCTCTGACGCCCAGTTACTGATTTCCATAGAGGAGGTGAAAGGGAAACCGGTCAATCGGCAAAAATCCCGGGCGGTCGGCAACGCTTTGCATTGCCCCTTGCTTGTAGCCGCAGCTTTGGATGCAGAAAATTCAGGACGACCAAGTCACCTGTGTTGTTTATGATGACGACATGCGGATCCATCCTGGTCTTTCCCCAGAATTTGCTTGCGAGGCTTCATCAGTGGACGAGGAGGAAGACGATGGGGTTTTGTCAATACGGGTCGCGCCACAAAAAGGGAGAGGGGGGGTAGCAGAAGTCCGCTGATATGATTCCCCCAGCCCGGTCAGCGCAAACCCGCTCCTCGCTTACGCCGTAAAAGGTCCCGGACCTCTCAAGCCCGGCCTTCTTTGAGCAAGCCTCTGATACACCCCGCGATGTCATATGCCGCCTTTGCCGTAAACGCATAAGTTTGAGGCAAGAACCTTAAGTGGTTAACCACCACCCAAAATGTCTAGTCACATGCAGCGAATGCATGAGTTGAAATGGAGGGAACACTTGGCCAAAAAAGCCAGACCCAAAGCCGGGGCCACCAACCACTGTCACACCCTCTGTCTCCGCCTCCTCCTCCTCCGCCACCACCAAGCGTTCCTAGCTGCCCATGTCTCTCAGAGTCATGATCAGGGATCAGCCTCCGCTTCAGCCTCCACCCGTCGCCGAGTACCACCAGCACCAACAGAGACCATCCTACCCCTTCTCCTTCTGCCAGTTTGACGACCTGCATGCCGTAAAGCGGCCAGTCTAGCAGCCAGCCTTCGTCTTCCAGGTTTGGGAGCAGAAGAAACACCCTTTAAAACCCCAAAACCCTCCCAAAGCCAAAAAACCTGAATGTCGGCATTGCCAGGCTTTTGGGCCTTGGAAATGTTGCCTTTCCGTCTGGGGGACACAGATGGGTTCCGCCACTTTATGGCCTCGCCTGCCCCCAATACCAGCTGCCGACAGGCAATTTCTTTGCCAGAAAAGCCGTCCCTGCCCTGGCCAGCCACGTTTTCATCTAAAATTTCAAGCGCGTTGTCTGCAATCTGTGTCCGGAAAAGTCCCTCTCACCACCGAAAACATGGACTAGTTAAGCACGGCCAAGGCCACTAATATCTCTGTGACAGCTCACTGGGTGAGTGGGTGGATGTCTTGGGGTGACGGTGGCTCTCAGGCTCGGCGCACGCTCTTCAAAAACCCCAGGGTTTGGTGCAGGGCTCTTTCCCCCAAGGTCCTCTGGTGGCATCACGTGCCCAAGACACCAGGCCCTGTTGAAGTTAATCTTTCCTTGGAGACCGTCCACACACAGGTCAGGAGCTTGGAGGCTCTCCGCCAACGAGAACCGAGCACTGGCGGGTGACAAGAACCCTTTTGCCAGGCAAGGTGGTGTGCGATAACGGCGAAACTGCTGGCCGCCCTTAAGATCGGTAGGCTGGAAACACATCCCTTGCCTGGGACATGTCATGAACCCTTTCGTCCCGAAATTTTTAAAGAGCAAACCCCGGTTTTGGACTGCCTGCTGAAGAAGGCTCGAGGTCTGAGTTCGCACTTCCGCCGTTCGCACCCTGCTTCGTCCCGCCTGGCTGCGTTGCAGCGTCAGCTCGGCCTCCCCGTCAACCGCTCATTGTTGACGTGTCAACACGCTGGAATTCCACCCTTCCACAGCTTCAGCAATTGTGGGACAGGCAATGCCATTACGCAGTACGAAGTGACACATGGCCCGACAGCAGCGGTGCGGACCTCGGGGTGTTGAGCCACCGAGGAAATGGAGGCAGGTGAAAGAGCTCTGCACCATCCTTGCCCGTTTTGAAGAAGCCACCAAAATGGTCTGTGCGGACAATGCCCTTGTCAGCATGACCATTGTAGTGATCTTAGTTCTGGAACGATCGTTGGACACTCTGAAACATCAGGTCCCACCAGCGACGGAGGAGGAGACGGACACAGATGCAGATGCCTTTCTCTCCGTCAAATCCACAAGGCCCGACAGTTTCTCAATTTTATCGGTCTTCATTAGGCAGTGGTTCAGGGTCCAGAGCTAGTGCAAGGCGGCACCTCAGAACTCAGGGTGCATCATCTGAGGCAAGTCAGGGCTAGTTTGAGTGTGTGCGGAGGAAGCGGAGGAGGTATTTCCTTAGACACCGGGCGTCCTGCCTTGGAAAGAGGTTGCCGTGAATTTGAGGCAGATGAGGAAGATAAGTTTGCTAGTGCCCCTCAACCCAGAGGCTTGGGAACTCAAGGCTCCATCTCTCACATGAGTGCTTGGATGCTCCATTTCCTCCAACATGATCCACACATTAATGCCATCAAAATGAACAACTTTTACTGGGTGGCCACCCTCCTGGATCCCCAGTACAAAACAAAACTCAGCACTTTCCTTCCACCCACCCAAATAGAGAGTAAAATGCAGGAAATGGAGACCTTGCTGATTGATCAACTGGAGACATCTGTTGCGTCTGCTTCACGTTCTTCAAATGTCACGGTGGAACAACGCCAGTGACGTGACAGCAGTAGAGTGCCAAGTAGCCGTAGCGGCAGCAGCAGAAAAGGTGGCAGAAGCCTAATGGGTGACCTCTGGCAATCTTTATTTACCACCTCACCAACGCTGTGGCCCAGGACAGGTATAGTCAATGTCCAGTGAAACTAAAATGGTGGTTGAAAGACTCCTTTTTCCAGCACTTTTTAAATGTGGGGGTCATGCAGGTTTGGGGCTCATGCTGTGGCCCAGGACAGGTATAGTCAATGTCCAGTGAAACTAAAATGGTGGTTTAAAGACTCCTTTTTCCGGCACTTTTTAAATGTGGGGGTCATGCAGGTTTGGGGCTCATGCTGTGGCCCAGGACAGGTATAGTCAATGTCCAGTGAAACTAAAATGGTGGTTGAAAGACTCCTTTTTCCGGCACTTTTTAAATGTGGGGGTCATGCAGGTTTGGGGCTCATGCTGTGGCCCAGGACAGGTATAGTCAATGTCCATTGAAACTAAAATGGTGGTTGAAAGACTCCTTTTTCCGGCACTTTTTAAATGTGGGGTCATGCAGGTTTGGGGCTCATGCTGTGGCCCAGGACAGGTATAGTCAATGTCCAGTGAAACTAAAATGGTGGTTGAAAGACTCCTTTTTCCGGCACTTTTAAATCTGGGGGTCATGCAGGTTTGGGGCTCATGCTGCGTTCCAGGACAGGGATATTCAATGTCCAGTTCAAGTAAGATGATGGTTCAAATCATACTGCCTTCTGGCACTTTTTAATTTGTGGGTGATGCAGGTTTAAGGGTCATGCTGTGGTACAGGGATAGTGAATGGTGTGTGTTTTTTTTTCTGTGGCTTTTATAACCTAAGTGTGTTGCCTAAGATGTAGCACGTATCCATTTGACTGTTGTGGATGTTAATTCCAGCTTCTCCAGCCCTGTTTGGGTGTAAGAATGAAGGTGTTGTTGCTCTCCCATAGACTTTAATGGTCATCGCTCATAATTGACTGCTCACTATCGAAAAACCTTATCGATGGTGGCCGACTATCGACTATCGCCCGATGTCGATAGCCAACGTAATCGCTCAACACTAGTGCTCATCCCAAAACCAGATGGCTCATTACGCTTCTGTAATGATTTTCGGAAGCTGAATGAGGTATCCAAGTTCGACGCATACCCAATGCCGAGAGTGGATGAACTAATTGAGAGGCTGGGTCACGCCAGATATTTCTCCACGCTCGACCTTACTAAGGGCTACTGGCAGGTCCCCCTGACAGATAGGGCCAAGGAAAAGACAGCTTTCGCCATGCCGGATGGACTGTTCCAGTACGTCTGCCTCCCGTTTGGTCTGCATGGGGCCCCCGCCACCTTCCAAAGGTTGATGGATGTCGTCCTTAAACCCCATCGTCGTTATGCATCAGCATACCTAGACGAGATAATAATCTTCAGTGAGGACTGGGAAGGCCATCTACCTAAGGTACAGGCAGTGCTTAACTCCCTTAGAGAAGCAGGGCTAACAGCTAACCCTACGAAGTGCGCCTTGGGTCTAGAAGAAGCCCGATACCTAGGATACATAATAGGTAGGGGCATTATAAAACCCAGGTTAATTAAGGTGGAGGCGATACAGGGCTGGCCACAACCCACAACCAAAAGGCAGGTTAGGGCCTTTCTAGGTATTGTGGGTTATTATCGCAGGTTCATCCCGAACTTTGTGTCTATAGCAGCCCCACTAACAGACCTGACGCAAAACAGCAAATCTGTCATTTTCAAGTGGAACCCAGAGGCAGAGAGGGCATTTCAGGTGCTAAAGCTTGCTCTTTGTAAAAGGCCAGTCCTGATTACCCAAATCGTTAATAAGGAATTTGTCGTTCAGACAGAGGCGTCTGATGTGGGACTGGGTGCAGTGCTGTCCCAGGAGGTAGATGGTGAAGAGCTCCCAGACACATATTTAAGCAGGAAACTTACACCCGGAGAGAGGAATTATAGCATTGTGGAGCGGGAGTGTTTGGCCATCAAATGGGCTCTGGAGTCCCTCAAGTATTATTTACTAGGACGCCACTTTCGGCTAATCACCGACCACTCCCATTAACTTGGATGTCCCAACCTAAGGAGCGAAATGCAAGGGTCACCAGATGGTTCCTGACACTGCAAAATTTTTGTTTCTCTGTTGAGCACAGGGCAGGGAAATTAAAGGGCAACGCTGATGCACTGTCAAGGACACATTGTTTGGTGGCTAAGTGTGTCCGACCCCACAGGCTCGAACAGAGGGGGAGGGTATGTGAGACAGTGACAGGCGGAGTGGTGGACGGAAGGTATATTTCCCCGAGAATGTTGTCCTATGCGGCCTTAGGAAAGGTTTGGACCAGTGCATGTCACCGAGTGGCCTGGGCTCGGTGAAGGGAAGCCGACGTTCATGTGTGTCAGTAGCTACTGACGTTTAGTATAGCGGTTCCAGTCCGCTTTATCCGGGTCGGCTTTTCTGGAGTGGTCAAAGAGCCGGGTGGGTGGCCACTCCCACGCACCAGGTGAGGCTGGTGTCAGGCCTATAAAGCCTGAGTCTGCAGGCCTGTCATGGCTGCTGGTGTTTTGCAGGAGCCATACTGTGAGTAACACATGCCTTGTGTATTTGCAGCTTTGCCCAGGGTCACTGAGTGTGTCCCTGGTATAGCTAGGACTTGTATTCGTGTATAGTTAGTGCTCAGCCGAGCAGGTTTTGTTTTGTGTTTTTTAGGCCTGAAGTTAAGGCCGTGTTTTGTTTCCGTTTATCATATAAATAAACCCAGGCACAGCCTGGACTTTAACTTACTCAGTGTGTCACTGTCTCTGTCTTTGGAAGCCCAGCCTGCTACCTGCTCTGGACGCTGATCCCTCACAATATATATATATATAATATATATATATATATATAATATATATATATATATATATATATATATATATATATATATATATATCATCACAAGTCCTTTAGGCATGAGACAGAGGCAGATATCTGGTACAAACGGTTTCTTGCTTCCGTGTGTTTATTGCACCAGCAGAACGAAACGGATGGCAATACGTGTACAGCAAACATATAAACATAAACAAAACTCCTGCTCGTCTGAGCGCTTACTATACATAGGTGTAGTTCCCGCACTAGCACCTTGGGGTGATGGTGTAGCAGACACTGGCTTCCAGCAGTTTGAACGTCTCCAGCCCAGAAGGTAGACTGGAGATACAGCCAATGCCCAGTCAGCTTTCCTACTGACCTTATATACAGCCAGGAAATCCCGGAGTGAAACCATGGGGAGTAAGCACCCACCCTGCTCTATGCTTACTCCCAATGAAAGGCCGACCCGGGAATGGCTAGTAGCCATACTAACAGAATGACTAAACATAGGTCGACAGTCTGTACTGCCGACACCTATTTAACAATGGCCTTTTACTCCACCAAGGCTCCTTACCTTGGTGGCATGTATCTTGCTCTCTCCAGGCATACGCCCAGAACCTGGCTGGGATATACACTCCATTGCAGACCTTCCCAGCTGCAGCCTTACATATCCCCCCTCTGCTCAGACCTGTGGGGCGGAGCACTTTGTGCCATAAAAA
>JAODAL010045129.1:0-32228 GCA_025379985.1 Phyllomedusa bahiana | reverse complement strand
CGCTGTGTTCCCGTTTTTTGGCCCTTTGCCAGCTTTTTTACCTGTCTGCCGGTCTTGAACCTGCTGTCACTTGTCTGCCACCCCAGTATCTGTTCTCGCCCTTAAGGGTCCCTGGCTGCAGCTGGTCAGGCACGTGAGCTGAGGTCCAAAGGATGCACTCACTCACTTTATTAGAGACATTTCAGGGTCTATTTGTCCCTGTGTTCTTACTTACCTTGAAATTTACAGTCCTTTGAAAAGTGACATACTGTATGAAACACTTAATAAACAGCTGTGGGGACATCGATACCATAACATCCTAAACAGCCAAAGGCATTGATAGGATGTTTAGCACAACTTAATGAAATATTTAAAGGCCATGCTAAATGTCTATTCACTTTATTTACATTTTCCATAGGGCTAAATTGTATTGTAAAATGAATAATACACATCTGTCACCTGAATATTCTACCTATGTAAGGCCCACATATTACTGGGACAGGTTCTATAATCACATTTGTCACAAAAAAATATTGTGGCCTTCGGCTTATAGGCATGATCAAAGGCTACAGTGGATTGGTGATTGATTATGAGTTTACAGTATTCATGAGAAGCATTCCCCCAATTGGTGCGATAAGTCCCTTTGTAATGTACCAAAGACACTTTTTAGCACGCCAAAGATTTGGGGCGTTCTGGGGGCGTCGCGTCACATTCACAGAAGTACATTTATGATTCTTTGACGCCAAACCTAAGTGCAGAACAGTTAGAACAACCAGACCAGGGTAAAGGTGGTGCTGGGGCCAGACTTGTTTGGGATTGGCTCTACTGCCCTGTATGTATTTACCTGCAGAAGAACAGCCCGACCAGGGTAAAGATGGTGCCTGAGCCAGATTGTGGTATTGGCTCTACACTGCCCCGTATGTATGACCTGGAAGAACAGCCAGACCCGGGTAAAGGTGGTGCCTGAGCCAGACTTTGTAGTATTGGCTTACACTGCCCTGTATGTATGACCTGCAGAAGAAAAAGCCAGACCAGGGTAAAGGTGGTGCCTGAGCCAGGGCTTGTGGTATTGGCTCTACACTGCCCTGTATGTATGACTGCAGAAGAACAGCCAGACCAGGGTAAAGGGGGTGCATGAGCCGACTTGTCGTATTGGCTTACACTGCCCTGTATGTATGACTGCAGAAGAACAGCCCGACAGGGTAAAGGTGGTGCCTGAGCCAGAAATTGTGGATGGCTCTTTCCCCTTTCCCTGTATGTATGACTGCAGAAGAACAGACCAGGGTAAAGGTGGTACCTGAGCCAGACTTGTCGTATTGGCTCTACACTGCCCTGTATGTATGAGTTGCAGAAGAACGGGTTCATACGTTCTGGCGCAGTCTGTACTACCTTAAAGCAATTTAGAACTTGTCTATAAGTGCCAGGTATTTATATATAACATTCTAGTTTTATTTATTAAAAAAAAACTAAAATTGGTTTCTATTTGAAAACGGCCCATGTCAGCTACCAAACTTTTCATGTTTACATACTGCAATGTCATAATGACCAAAAATAATTGTTAGATTTACATAAGCGATTACTTACACAAGCAACGTGTTTTGTCGCTAGTCATTCAGTTGATACACTTATTTACATTACAGGGGTATTCTCGATTAGCTTTGAACATGTAAGCAAAGGTAAATAAAGATTATGGGCGACACGTCAGTTTTAAGGCGCATTTAATGAGTGTATTGTGCGCCTGAATGAAAGAACCTGTCAAAAATCTGGCATGTGGTATACCTTGCATATTGCAATTGATGTGCCTAATTTAGGCACATTGAAATGTGTTGTGCCTGGCATACAATGCGCCTAGTTTTGGTGTACTACAGTTCTTTTATATAGTGAATAGGGCGTCAACAGTTTTTTTAGCGCAAAATAGACCAAAAAAATTGCACAGTCGTAATAGGACATATCGCCTTATGTTCACACGGCGTATTTGAGGTCCGTATTTCGGAGCGCTATTGCACTGCAATACACCCGAAGTACAGACCGCAATTATGGTAATTCATAGCTCTCATTGAGAGCTATGATTACCCAACATTTTCCCGTTTCCGACATTTTCTATGGGAGCTGGCACAGAGCGTTTTTGAAGCACACACTGGCCAGCGCGTACTTCTAAAAAACCTGCCATATTACGCTGTGTGAACATACCCTATGTTTGAATTTTGTGTCAGACATCTGACATAAACTGCACTAAAATGGGGATAATCAGTACAGGGCCGTCTTAACAGCATTATGGGCCCCTGGGCAGAGCTGTGCACTGGGCCTTCCAAAAAATACAACCACTCACAGAAACAATTATATACATTATCGATATTACAAACTTATAATCTACAACACCACCATATAGAGACCACATAGTCAGTGACCACATAGTGGTCAGACACCAGCTCAGGTATAACCTACACATGACAGTGACTACAGCCCTGATCTAACAGAGACGCAAAATAACCCCTTACATCAAGAGACTCACAGGAGACGTCATGTCTGATCAGTAGTTCTCTGAACCGTTCTTTTTCCCTTTTCTTCACCATCCGGTCCAGACCACCATGATGACTTCTTCCAGCCGCAACTCGTCCCTGCAGAATTTACCACATAAACATCTTAGAATCCTCACTTTATCAGCACTTCCCTACAAATTCCTACATCTTTTATGTGCGCCCCCTGTTAAGAGAATAGGTAGAAATGTTGACCATCATTAAGTAGGTAGGTATCTAGACCCAATTAGATAGATATGCTGTCCCCTGTAGGTAGGTTTACAGCCCACTGTAGGGAGATTTACAGCCCCCTGTAGGTGATAGGCCTCCTGTAGGTTATAGGCCCCCTTTTGGTTCTAGGCCTCGCTGTAGGACATAACACCCTGTAGGTAAAAAAAAATATATATATATTTTAAAAAACTCTACATACCTTTCCGTGCTCCCCCACTGGGGACCCTGCTCCGGGAGCTAGTCTCCGGCATGAGCGGCGTGACATCATCATGCTGCCTACGCTGGGTCATGGCTCCCGGTATTTCCTAGGCCAGAAGGATACAGGCTCTTGGCCTAGGAAATATAGTGGTGCAGGAGACACACAGATGTGCCGTCCGGACCCACCGAAGGGGCCAAGTCACGCCACTGGGCAGAGTAGGCGGCTGTCTAAGAGGGCCCCTGTGCTCCTGGGCGGGGCAGTTCCTAGTCTAAATTTCACTCAGGGTGAGGTGAAGAAATTTCGCCCCCCCCCCATGTAACATAATGTGCCATAATGAAACACAGTGCATCACCATCAACCAAAGCCAAAATATACAAAAAGCTTTACCACAATGTGCTAGATATAAAATTACTAGATAATAGTCATACAGTTACCAAATAACACTGCTACACCAACCAGAATCCCAAGACCACTAAACCACATATCACCAGAACACAGTGACCGAATAATACTACCACACCATGACCACATATCACCACATAGTGACCAAATACAGCAACACCGTGACCACATATCACCAGCACATAGTGACTGAATAATACAAACAGACCATTACTGAATACAAACCATTATACTTCAACCAATATTACCAGCATACAGTGGTGGATACCCGCTGAACACAGGCTCTGCACACAGTATAAATGGTTACAGTAAAGATTATATCTAGTGACTCACAGGAGACGTCTCTGAAGAGTTGTTCTCTTTCTCTTCTTCTTCTTTTCCATCTGTCCCAGGCGCCATGACGACTACTCCCAACTCTTCACTGTAAAATTTACAAAACAAATATTTTAAGACTCCTCAATTTATCAGCACTTATCTACCAATTCCTATCTCTATACAAACTCCCATTTAGCACCTATATGGTAGCCATGTAATAGCCCCTGTAGCACGTGTAGCCCCTTAGCCAGGTAGTAGCCCCTGTAGCCAGTGATACCCCTGTAGCCAGTTGATGCCCCCCTGTAACCAGTGATGCCCCCTGTAGCCAGTAGATGCCCCCGTTTGTAGCCAGTGATGCCCCGTGTAGCCAGGTAGTTGCCCCTGTAGCCAGTGATGCCCCCTGTAGCCAGTTGATGCCCCCTGTTATCAGTAGATGCCCCTGTTATCAGTAGATGCCCCTGTAGCCAGTGATGCCCCCTGTAGCCAGTGATGCCCCCTGTAGCCAGTGATGCCCCCATTGTAGCCAAGGATGCCCCCTTGTAGCCAGAGATGCCCCCCTGTAGCCAGTGATGCCCCCCTTGTAGCCAGTGTGCCCCCCTTGTAGCCAGTGATGCCCCCCTTGTAGCCAGTTGATGCCCCCTGTTATCAGTAGATGCCCCTGTAGCCAGTGATGCCCCCTGTAGCCAGTAGATGCCCCCGTAGCCAGTAGATGCCCCCCTTGTAGCTAGTGTGCCCCCATTGTAGCCAGTGATGCCCCCTGTAGCCAGTTGATGCCCCCTGTTATCAGTAGATGCCCCTGTAGCCAGTGATGCCCCTGTAGCCAGTAGATGCCCCCTGTAGCCAGTAATGCCCCCATAGCCAGTGATGCCCCCTGTAGCCAGTGATGCCACCCTGTAGCCAGAGATGCCACCTGTAGCAGTGTGCCTCACTTGTAGCCAGTGTGCCCTCATTGTAGCCAGGATGCCCCCTTGTAGCCAGTGTGCCCCCTTGTAGCCAGTAGATGCCCCTCTTATAGCCAGTGTGCCCCCCTTGTAGCCAATGTGCCTTCTTGTAGCCAGTGTGCCCCCATTGTAGCCAGGATGCTCCCCTTGTAGCCAGGATGCCCCCCTTGTAGCCAGTGTGCCCCCCTTGTAGCCAGTGTGCCCCCCTTGTAGCCAGTAGATGCCCCTCTTATAGCCAGTGATGACCCCCATTGTAGCCAGTTTGCCCCCATTGTAGCCAGTTTGCCCCCATTGTAGCCAGTGTGCCCCCATTGTAGCCAGTTTGCCCCCATTGTAGCCAGTGTGCTCCCCATGTAGCCAGTGTGCCCCATTTGTATCCAGTGTTCCCGCCTTGTAGCCAGTGTGCCCTCCTTGTAGCCAGTGTGCCCCCATTGTAGCCAGTGTGCCCCCCTTGTAGCCAGTGTAACACCATTGTAGCCAGTGTGCCCCCCTTGTAGCCAGGGTGCCCTCGTTGTAGCCAGTGTGCCCCCCTTGTAGCCAGTGTGCCCCCTTGTAGCCAGTGTGCCCTCTTGTAGCCAGTGTGCCCCCATTGTAGCCAGTGTGCCCCCCTTGTAGCCAGTGTGCCCTCTTGTAGCCAGTGTACCCCCCTGTAGCCAGTAAATGCCCCTCTTATAGCCAGTGTGCCCTCCTTGTAGCCAGTGTGCCCCCCTTGTAGCCAGTGTGCCCCCATTGTAGCCAGGATGCCCTCCTTGTAGCCAGTGTGCCCCCCCTTGTAGCCAGTGTGCCCCCCCTTGTAGCCAGTAGATGCCCCTCTTATAACCAGTGATGACCCCCATTGTAGCCAGTGTGCCCCCATTGTAGCCAGGATGCCCCCCTTGTAGCCAGTGTGCCCTCTTGTAGCCAGTGTACCCCCATTGTAGCCAGTGCGCGCCCCTTGTAGCCAGTGTGCCCCCGTTGTAGCCAGTGTGCCCCCCTTGTAGCCAGTGTGCCCTCCTTGTAGCCAGTGTGCACCCATTGTAGCCAGTGTGCCCCCATTGTAGCCAGTGTGCCCCCTTGTAGCCAGGGTGCCCCCTTGTAGCCAGTGTGCCCCCTTGTAGCCAGTGTGCCCCCTTGTAGCCAGTGTGCCCCCCTTGTAGCCAGTGTGCCCTCCTTGTAGCCAGTGTGCCCCCCTTGTAGCCAGTGTGCCCACTTGTAGCCAGTGTGCCCCCATTGTAGCCAGGGTGCCCCCCTTGTAGCCAGTGTGCCCCCCTTGTAGCCAGTGTGCCCCCATTGTAGCCAGTGTGCCCACTTGTAGCCAGTGTGCCCTCCTTGTAGCCAGTGTGCCCTCTTGTAGCCAGTGTGCCCTCCTTGTAGCCAGTGTGCCCTCTTGTAGCCAGTGTGCCCCCATTGTAGCCAGTGTGCCCCCCTTGTAGCCAGGATGCCCCCCTTGTAGCCAGGATGCCCCTTGTAGCCAGTGTGCCCCCATTGTAGCCAGTGTGCCCCTCTTGTAGCCAGGATGCCCCCCTTGTAGCCAGTGTGCCCCTCTTGTAGCCAGGATGCCCCCTTGTAGCCATTGTGCCCCCCTTGTAGCCAGTGTGCCCCATTGGAGCCAGTGTGCCCCCCTTGTAGCCAGTGTGCCCCCCTTGTAGCCAGTGATGCCCCCCTTGTAGCCAGTGTGCCCCCCTTGTAGCCAGTGTGCCCCTCTTGTAGCCAGGATGCCCCCCTTGTAGCCAGTGTGCCCCCATTGTAGCCAGTGTGCCCCCCTTGTAGCCAGGATGCCCCCTTGTAGCCAGGATGCCCCCTTGTAGCCAGTGTGCCCCCATTGTAGCCAGTGTGCCCTCTTGAGCAGGATGCCCCCCTGTAGCCAGTGTGCCCCTCTTGTAGCCAGGATGCCCCCACTTGTAGCCAGTGATGCCCCCTTGTAGCCAGTGTGCCCCTCTTGTAGCAGGATGCCCCTCTTGTAGCCAGTGTGCCCCCATTGTAGCCAGTGTGCCCCCTTGTAGCCAGGATGCCCCCTTGTAGCCAGGATGCCCCCTTGTAGCCAGTGTGCCCCCTTGTAGCCAGTGTGCCCCTCTTGTAGCCAGGATGCCCCCTTGTAGCCAGTGTGCCCCTCTTGTAGCCAGGATGCCCCCCTTGTAGCCAGTGTGCCCCCATTGTAGCCAGTGTGCCCCCCTTGTAGCCAGTGATGACCCCAGGTAGCCAGTGTGCCCCCATTGTAGCCAGTGTGCCCCCCTTGTAGCCAGTGTGCCTCCCTTGTAGCCAGTGTGCCCCTCTTGTAGCCAGGATGCCCCCTGTAGCCAGTGTGCCCCTCTTGTAGACAGGATGCCTCCCTTGTAGCCAGTGTGCCCCTCTTGTAGCCAGGATGCCCCCCTTGTAGCCTGGATGCCCTATTGTAGCCAGGTTGCGCCCTTGTAGCCAGTGTGCCCCCATTGTAGCCAGTGTGCCCCGTGTCCAGTGTGCCTTGTAGCAAGGATTCCCCCTTGTAGCCAGTGTGCCCCCCTTGTAGCCAGTGTGCCCCCATTGTAGCCAGTGTGCCCCTCTTGTAGCCAGGTGTGCCCCTCTTGTATCCAGGATGCCCCCCTTGTAGCCAGTGTGCCCCTCTTGTAGCCAGGATGCCCCCCTTGTAGCCAGTGTGCCCCCATTGTAGCCAGTGTGCCCCATTGTAGCCAGTGTGCCCCCATTGTAGCCAGTGTGCCCCCCTTGTAGCCATTGATGCCCCCCTTGTAGCCAGTGTGCCCTCTTGTAGCCAGGATGCCCCCCTTGTAGCCAGTGTGCCCCATTTTGCCCGTGTGCCCCTCTTGTAGCCTGTGTGCCCCCCTTGTAGCCAATGTGCCCCCTTGTAGCCGTGTGCCACCTGTAAGTAATTATAAAAATAACAAAAGGTACTCACCTGGGTCCGCGCGTCCCGGTCCGGAGCTGCTCAGCAGTGGGGCTGCAGAGCGGAGTAAGCAGCGTGACGTCATCACGTGCTTACGCTGCACGCAGCTCCAGGGATCTCCTCGGCGGCAGAGCTGCCAGCTGAGGAGATCGAGCATCACAGGGGGCACGGGTGGAGCTGTGCGCCCCTGTGACGCTGATACAGGGGAGGAGTCAGGACGGGACGATCCGTCCCGTTCCTCCCTGCAGCTGCTGGCTCTACGCGACTGTTATAAAACAGTCGCGCAGAGTCAGGGGCGCTCCTCCGGGCGGGCAGGGCGGCCGCGGCGCCCCCCGCGGGTGAGCGGAGCCTCGGCGCCCCGGGCGACCGCGGCGCCCCCCTCGGGTGAGCGGAGCCTCGGCTCCCCGGGCGACCGCCCGCCCTGCCCGCCCCTAGGAACAGCCCTGCTCCTGGGGCCCCCGGGCAACCACCTACTCTGCCGAATGGAAAAGACGGCCCTGAATAAGTGTCAAGAACCCCAGTGAAATCAACTGCTACATTTTACAGTTCAAACCTAAAACTTACACATAAGAGTGAATATTTTAGATGTGGATTTGGTGAATTCCGCATTGAATATTCCACATAAGAAAAATCTGACTTGTGAACATTCCCTTACAGGTTTCAGAACATTCTCTTAGCTGAAGGGTACAATTCTTAAATTACACTAGATGATAACTATTTATATCATACCTAACATAATTTTTAGACTTCCAAACCACACATTTCAAAAACCTTATGCATGACATGTGGTTCGTGCTCTGATTGTTCAGCTTTGTTGTAAGCAAACAGTTGTAGGAAATAGTTTGCATTTTATATACATTTTTTACATAGCTGTTTAATGAGGTCAAGGTTGAGGGGGCAGGGAATACAAGATGAACACAACACCTAATGCATGCTCCTAAAAATATGCAAACTCATCAGCAAGGACTACTTAACGGAAACAAGAATTGCATAAAGTCCCATTCCCAAACACTGGACATAGAAAGAGCATGGTGACTTGTTATCCTGTTAGGTAAAACACTGTCTTATATTAATTTTTGCTCCTAAACACGAGCTAAGACTTCTTTTAAGGGATATCTTATTTTTCCATGAACAAGAATTTACATTTATTGTTGAACAAAACATCAACATGTATTAATATACTGTAGTGATTTCATCACAAACATCAGCATAAGCAGCCAAACTCTGAATTGCATCAAAAAATGCACTAGGTCTTATTTTCTGGGAAACAGGGTAGTTGTATTGCTGTTGTTTCTTTTCTTAAAGAGATTTTCTCACTACAGTGAGTAGCTTTCAACATGTAGAGAATGGTAAATCAAGACTTTTACTAAATACAGTGCTCTTTGATTTTATTTGCTCTGAGAGCACACAAGAGTCTCTAGTTTGCCATCCATATATCCCTTCCTGATTATACAGAGAGCAGGGAGTGACATCACCATGGTTGGATGGAGCAGAGTTTTTATCTCTAACAAGATTAGATTATTTAAAAGGCACTTGTTTTCACTCCTTGGAGCAGTGTAGCTTTTTGTACTACAGATTAAACCTCCTGAGCTTATGTCACAGTAACACACAGCTAGTAACAGAGGAGCTAAATATGCTAATCACTGCTATAGAGCCACTCACAGCCTGACCAGACAGTATAGGTCTAAAACTGCCTGTGACTTTGTGAAACAGCATGGTGAGAAAACCCCTTTAAGGCCTCATGTATATGTTTCTAATTTATGTTCCCAATTTCACACTGAATGTTAAAGGGGTTGTCTCACTACATTGATTCATCCTACCTCAGTCCTGTTTTCTTGGTTTCATTTTGAATTCAGGGGTGTGTCTAATGGCTTCTACTAGGCTGCAGTAGAAGCCAGGTCTGTAACTATAGCAACCAGTGCTGGCAACCTATTATGAGACAGTAAATAGGTAGGACACTGCTAATGGACATATGTTGCTAAGTGACTTCTTTTTGCAAGATCTTTAACATTAAAAGCAACCCGTGTAGTGAGACAACCCCTTTAAATCCAACAGAGAAAAAAAACAGACAATGCTCCATCACGCTCTTATAAACCCATAGGCAAAACACGTCAGCATCATCCAATTGGTCTGAATCTTTGATTGATATAGTGTACTTGTTTTGTGTATTCTTTGCTCATAAAAGAATGCATTTCATTGTTTTGTTAAAGCGGATGACATAGGAAGGTCTAGATACGATATACATTCTATAATCTATACCTTGTTACATTACGTGTATGCGTTATGTGACACTTTCCTTAGGGTGATATTTACTCAACACCTTTTTATTGTTTTTTTTCTAACTTTGATTACAATAACGACGGTGATTTGAAGTTTCTTCTGTTTTTGATTATCTTGATTGGCGGTGGTTGTTTATTGGTTCACAAACCTAACATATAATTAGCTTCTGCTGGTCCATTTATCCGCTGATTGTTATGCTCCATCACATAAAGAATTATAGGATGAATTATCCTGTGAAATCATTGCTGTAACATACAGCACCCCATGGACCACACGGCTCTGTAACGTGCATGCCTTGGCCAAATAATGTTTAGTACAAATTAATACTGTGTGTCTTAACCAAAAAATAGACAAAAAAGAAAGGGAAATTTTGTTAAAATAAATATTCCTGAAAAACAATTTTTTTTTAGGATTTTTGGCAGTATTGTTTGATATTTTAGCAGTCCTGTGGAACTGAAAATTACAAATAAAATATTGCCCTTCTCTAGCTGTAATGATGAAAGGATAAAACTCCAATTTGGTAGGGTAGAGTGATCTAATTTTACTGTGGGTGTTGCAAAAAAACTTATCTGCATGTAGTCTCATTACAAATAGTAGGTAATGACTTAAAGGGGTTGTCTCACTACAAGGATTGCTTTTTATGTTGAAGGTTTTGCAGAGTCACTTTGCAATATGTGTCCATTAACAGTGTCCTACTTATTCCTAGGTATCCCCTCTTGTATGGGCTGCATCAGCTCCTCAGGTCACTATAGCTACAGACCTGTTCGATCTCTCCTGATAGGCTTCCAGCGCTGGTCGCTATAGCTACAGACCTGGCTTCTACTGCAGCCTAGTAGAAGCCAGTAAACACGCCCCTAATTCAAATGAAACCAAGAAAACAGGACGGAGGTAAGACGAATCAATGTAGTGAGACAACCCCTTTAATGATCGCTATATTGTTCTCCGGGCAGGCCTAGGTAAAGGTTAGACTAGATAATAGGGCAATGACAAGAGCAATGCATAAAAGGATAATTGACTAATCCTTTCCTGCGCTAGGGTTTTTCAGTTTATCAGGTCAAGCTGATAATAAATACCTCTCTCATGCTTTTAGTGGTCCTAGAAAAGAACCATCAAACAATCCTCACTACTATCAGGGCTCACAGAAGGGAGGTCAGATAGTGAAACCAGGAAGTAATGTACAAAGGGGAACTTTAAATAATAATATTAAAAAAAGAACTAATTTTCCCCCAAAAAATTACATATAATAGTCACATATTACTTGTCAATATATGAAGATTTTTTTTTTTTTTTTTTTTTTTTAAGGTAGCGTCCGTTTAAACCGGAAATTTGATTTAAGTGCAAAAATTACAACCTGATTGAATATGCAGGCAATGCAAACATACACAGCGGGGAAAAGGGGGTTTAACTGCAAATATACAGTGACTGCAAATTGAGGAAACCCTTGGTTCTATAAATGATCACGGGTTCAGAATGCTTTTCGCTTAAATTTATGCCGCTGAACAAATTAAAATCACAGACAGAAAAAAAAGATCTAGATAATCTGCAATGGATTATGCGGCCTGCAATAGAGACTGAGGCCATTTTTAGAAAGGCTGTGTCTGTTAATCTGAAACACCATAGAGAAAAAATCAGATTAGTCCTCAACAAACAGGTCAGGCAAAGTTTTAATCTTTTGCTTTACTGCACAAATCAGACTTTCAATTAGGGAAATGGTGAAGTAATGTAGCATGAAGAATAGAGTATTTAACCAGTTAGAAACCACTTTTTATTTACAACCTCGTACATTTACCGTATCCTACAAAAATGCCAACTTTACCAAGCTTCTCCTAAAGGCACATAAACAGTGTAGTTAGCCTTCTAAAAACTGATTCTAGTCTTTATTTTATGTTCAGTAGCTGCTACAAAAGTTGCATGTAAAAATGCGTGACAGAGACTGATGTGAGTGATTAGAATCTATGCACAGCACTGTAAAAGATGTTGATGCTTCGTAGACAATGGGAAATTATTGCAAGCTCACTTTTTGTTATGCATCTGTATAAGATATAAATAAAATCTAAGGTTCTATACCACATCTATCTGTAGACTTTCAATTAGTATAAAAACATTTATGTCCAACATAGGGTAATATCCCAAGGCATTATGGGAAAGGAGCTGAGAAGCTCAAGGGCCCTCTATTGGATGTAACAAATCCTCAATTTGCTTTTGACCCACTGAGTCCTTAGAAAGCAAGAGGGATATTAGCCAAGCCAGTATCACCCAACTGCATACTGCAGCTGTTTGGGGGTTTTGCCCCACATCAGTGCAGAACAGAGCGATACTGGCTGGCTGGGTGCAGGGCCGGGACGACGGGTAGGCAGAGGTAGGCGATTGCCTTGGGCGCCTACCTCTGCCTGTCCCTAAAGGGCGCAGGCAGGAGCCCCGAACCTCGCCGGGCTTCAGGCCGCTGCCATGGGCCTGGAGCACCATCGGCCTCTTTAGCTGTATGTGTGTCCGCTGGAGCTGCCGGAGGAGCGCGCGGCTGGTAAAGAAGAGGACGGAAGAGGAGCGCACAGCCGGGAAGCAGGTAAGGTGAGTATTAATGTTGTTATTTTTACCTGTCTTAGTACCCCTATATACCTGCCTGAGCCCCTATAGCTATATACCTGCCTGAGTGCCCCTATATACCTGCCTGAGCCCCTATATCTATATACCTGCCTGAGCCCCTATATACCTGCCTGAGCCCCTATATCTATATACCTGCCTGAGCCCCTATATACCTGCCTGAGCCCCTATATCTATATACCTGCCTGAGCCCCTATATACCTGCCTGAGCCCCTATATCTAAATACCTGCCTGAGCACCTATATACCTGCCTGAGCCCCTACCTATATACCTGCCTGAGCCCCTATCTATAGATCTGCCTGAGCCCCTATATAACTGCCTGAGCCCCTAGCTATATACCTGCCTGATCCCCTAGCTATATACCTGCCTGAGCCCCTATATACCTGCCTGAGCCCCTAGCTAATACCGGGCCCTTCCCCTATACTTTCCTTTCCATGAGCCCCTATATACCTGCCTGAGCCCCTATAGCTATATACCTGCCTGTGTGCCCCTATATACCTGCCTGAGCCCCTATATACCTGCCTGAGCCCCTATATACCTGCCTGAGCCCCTAGCCATATACCTGCCTGTGTGCCCCTATATACCTGCCTGAGCCCCTATAGCTATATACCTACCTGAGTGCCCCTATATACCTGCCTGAGCCCCTATCTCTATATACCTGCCTGAGTGCCCCTATATACCTGCCTGAGTGCCCCTTTAGCTATACACCTGCCTGAGAGCCTCTATGGCTATACACCTGCCTGAGTGCCTTTATATACCTACCTGAGTGCCCCTATATCTATATACCTGCCTGAGTGTGACCCTATGTCTATATACCTGCATGAGAGTGACCCTATATCTATATACCTGCCTGAGAGTGACCTTATATCTATATACCTACCTGAGTGCCCCTATATTTATATACCTACCTGTCTAAGGGGCAATATCTATATGCCTGCCTGACTGAGAGGGCATATCTATATACCTGCCTAACTGATGGGGACCTATATATACCTGCTTAATTGAGGGGACATATATACCTGTCTGACTGCAGGGACCAATATAGCTTCCTATCTGAGGGGACCTATACATCTACCTGAGGGGACTTATATACCTATAATTAAGGAGTTGCTGGAAAGTGAGGATTCTAAGATATTTGTGTCCAAATCCTCAGGGACGAGTCGGGGGCCGGGAGAAACCAGCATGAAAGTGTGAACCGGATGGAGAAGAAAAGGGAAAGTGAACGACACTGATCAGAAATGACGTCTCCTGTGAGTCACTAAATGTAACTGCAGTGTAATCCCTTATATTTATGCAGAGCCTACATACAACTAGAATCTACAACTATCTGGTCCCTGTATGGCGGTGGTCTATGTAATCAGAGCCTGGGTACAGCTGATAGTCACATGTTTGGGGGCCCTTCGGTCAGGGTCTGGCAGAATTATTTGATCTTTAAGTAATAATAGTTTTGGGTCTTGGTTTTGTAGGAGTGTTTTTAGTAACAATCATTCATCTGGTAGATTTGCTCCATGTATAGGTATATGTTTTGGTGAAGGGGTGAGAGGAATTGGGGGGGTGCAATTTTTTGGGGAGCGAGGGGGGCGCCATTGGCTGTACTTGCCTAGGACCCCAAAATGTCTTGTCCCGGCCTTAGCTGGGTGGGAGGCAATAAGTGGCTCAGAAAGGGGAATACTTCTCCTTGGGGGGAGCACCATATAGGTGTGTGGAGATTCGAAATTGCCTTTTTGCACTCTATGAAGTATCTGCATATCACAAGGCATTATGGCAAAGGAGCTGAGAAGCTCAAGTTCCCTCTATTTGATGTAACAAATCCTCAATTTGCTTTTGGTCCACTGAGTCTTTAGAAAGCAAAGGGATATTAGCAGATGCTTCGTGAAGTGTAAAATGCAATTTTGAATCTCCACACACCTATATGGTGCTCTCCCCAAGGAGAAGTATTCCCTTTTCTGAGCCATTCACTGCCTCCCACCCAGCCAGCCAGCCAGTATCGCTCTGCTCTGCACTGATGAGAGGCAAAACCCCAAAACAGCTGCTCTATACAGATGGGTTATACTGGCTTGGCTAATATCCCTTTTGCTTTCTAAAGACTCAGTGGGTGAAAAGCAAATTGAGGATTTGTTACATCCAATAGTGGGCGCTTGAGCTTCTCAGCTCCTTTCCCATAATGTCTTGTGATATGCAGATGCTTCGTGGAGTGCAAAAGGCAATTACAAATCTCCATATGCCTATATGATGCTCTCCCCAAGGGAGAGCATCATACCCATACCCATAGGGTAAAACAAGGTGCGAACCTGGTTTATTGACTAATCTACACCAGCCATCTCTATTAAGATAAAACATGGCGCCAGTGTTTTAAAAAAAAAGAAAAAATACTATGTACCATAGTGGCGAAGATTTTCCTTCTTGAAACCTTTCGTAACCTTAAAAAGAACGAGTCATTATTCATTATTTAGAACCAGGGTAAAATTATAAGAAAAGTTTTAGAATTTTAGAAAAGTTATGACAATGCCAATCACATTTACAGGGAGATGACATCTGTTAAAAGGAACCTTTAAGGTTATTTTTGCAACACTATCTGAGAGCAGGATGTGATAGAGGGAGAGAATCTGAGCTTTGTTATATAGGTTTATATAATTTGAAGCAGGATTTATATGTAAAACAAGAGAAAATACAAAAAGAGCAAGTAATGCTTGTCCCACCCATATACAGTGATTGATAGTTCGATCCATATAAACACAGATACAGGGGAAGCTGTCAATCACTGTATGTGGACAGAGTAAGCAGGACTTTCACTATCTCCTAATGAGCCTGGTAAGGATTTACTCAGCTTTTTTACTCAAAATCCTGCTTTAAATCATATAAACCTATATCTCGCTATTATATTCTGCTCTCAGATAAGGTAACATAGGTTTGCTTTACCATGTAGAGGAATATGGTAAAAGGAGTTTTCTAGTTTTATGTAAATAATGTCTAAAGTGTACCTCCCGTTATAAAACAACTTTCCATTAATCAGTAAGCAAGATAGGAACCTTTGTGATAACTTATTAGATAAAAATGCTTCCTTTTTTACTTCTTAGCCTTCTCCCCCCTTATTGCATTCATATTTACTTAGCTTCATTAAGACCCAGCTTCATTGAGAACTCAGATTATGGGGGACATGTTTGAAGATCGGCGCGTCGAAGCGCCTTTTTCATGTTTTTTTTTCGTGAAACCTGCGCCTGACGTATGTCGGCGTCGAAGCGCGCTCATAAATGCGAGGCAAACTTTGTCGCCTCTAGCAGACACATTGAAATAGGTCTGTCTGTCGGAGCTGTAATGTGCCTTACTTTTCCGACCCGCATTCATACATGCGTCGGTGTTTTCGAATGTGGTGTGTCCCGCCCCAGAACGCCCACAGTACGCCCCTTCATGTTAGGCACATTAGAAAGTGGCGAACCTTGCGCCTAATGCGCCTAACACATAGGGGAGGTGCGTCCGACAGCGGAGCCGGCACAGAGAGGCGCATTATACGCCAGAAAACAAGTGAAAACTCCGATCATACATGTCCCCCTATATCTGCTCATAGAAGTCTATGGAGAGTGGAGGGGGAGGGTTTGAAAGCAAGAGACTGTCTTACAAAACAGCACCATTAAAGGACATTAAATAGCAATAAAGAGCAATGTAGCTGTGCGTCCAGCACTGAGGTGAGCTAAAACACTCACTATAATTCCAGCACCATCTCTGTGTGTCTCTCTGCAACTTCTCTTCCTCCCCTCTCCATAGACATCTATAGGCAGCTGCAGCCTGAGCTTTTAGTGAAGCTGGTTCCAATTTCCTCTGTAGAACATCTTAATGACTAAATGGGTGTTCCCACCTCTGGGACCGATCACGTTGCTCTGCTGTACTTAGACTCTCCATTCTGTTCTTTGGCAGTTCCATGGTGGGAACACCCCTTTAAAGAGTAAGTGAACAAACAAAAATGCAAAGCAAGGGTAGAAAAGGAGACTGATAAGTATAAAAGATAGGATTTTTCTCCAATAAGACATTTTAAAATTTGTATTTTTACTTATACTGTTGATTTATGAAAAGTTCTTTTATAATTGAGGGTACACTTTAATATTAGTGTAATGTGGTTTTCACTGCACACAGGTGTGAACTTTAGCCTTTGTTTTTTGCTTTGCTATCCAGTAAAATAAAAAGGTTCTGTTGCCGTTACACGTCAAGATGGTTCCTGATGAAGAGCTTTAACATATACATATGTGGGATATTCAATGTTAAAAAAAACTGTGAACTGTCCCTATGTTAAAAAAAATGTATCCAGCTCTATAAAATAGCGTGGCTTTATGTGCTTTTCCATACAGCAAATCCTGACACCTAAACTGAAGCCAAAATGACAATCTTTTGGCCTCTTTTGTGTAATGAAAATCTACTAGTGTGTTTATCACTTGATCACATTACTATGACCACTTCCTACTTTTGACGATGGTAGCAAGGACATCTTGTGTTGTGAGCTAGCTTGGTGGTTACATAAGATATGCAATACGCTCTCTACAAACACATCCCGACTTGCAGTAATCAGTAAAATGAGCAATTAATTAGAGCGAAAAGGAATGATTTTTGACTTCCAGACCAAGGATGGGCAATGGCATATCAAGTGAGAAACAAACACCCTCCAACCATTGCTGGAAGACCACAAGCTGGTGGATGGCAGCGTTATGGTCTGAGGAATGTTTTTATAGTATTCTCTGGGCCACTTATCCATGTGGAAGACACTCTCAACAGATTGGGTATGAATCTATCCCTGCAGATCATGTACACTGATACATGCAGACTGTCTTCCTTGGGGTAGATAGGATCTTCCAGCAAGATAATGCAACTCATCACATAGCTAGAAATGTCCGACATTGGTTGAAATAGCATGAAAAAAACCCATAGAACATGCATAGATCCTGGGACAAAATATAACATAACTTTTATTATGGAGCAGTTAAGAAGACATAAACATTCCCTAATACACAAAACCCTATGGATACCCCTACACAAACTATGACTACCTAAACAAAAAATTGGAGTAATCGCCCTAAAAAGGGCGCCCCCAACAGGAACCTAAACTACACAAACCCTGAAATGCCCTAACAAAATAGAGTCCGGATGCATTATTTGAAAGGGCATATATGGGCTAAAAAAAAGAGAAATATCCCAGAGTAAGACTATAATAACAATAAATACAGCAAATACTGTACAAAATTCCCATTAGGAAACATAACCAAAGAACATAGCGCAAGATAAGCCTATAATGTAGATAAATGTAGATAAATATGTCAATAATACATAGTAATTTACTATACATTATTGACGTATTTATATACTCGTTCAAAAAGTGCATCAAGACTCTATTTTGTTAGGGCATTTCAGGGTTTGTGTAGCTTAGGTGCCTGTTGGGGGCGACCTTATTAGGGCGGATACTCCAATTTTTTGATTAGGTAGTCATAGTTTGTGTAGGGGTATTTGTAGGGTTTAGTGTGTTAGATGAAGTTTATGTCTTCTTAACTGCTCCATAAGTAATGTTTTATTTTGTCCCAGGATCTATACATTTTCTGTGGTTTTTTTCTTGATTTATTTGTACAACTGGGCAAATATATACTTTTTGGGATAGTCCCCACCCCGACATCTTTTTTAGGGGACTTGTAGTTATTCTTGATATAGCATGTCCAAACTTCCAAGTACTACCCTGGCCCATACTTTCATAGTTTCATAGTTTGTAAGACCGCAAAAAGACAAGACGTCCATCCAGTTCAGCCTGTTGTGCTAAGGTGTTGATCCAGAGGAAGGCAAAAAACCCCAATGAGGTAGAAGCCAATTGTCCTCATTTTAGGGAAAAATTCCTTCCCGACTCCAATCTGGCAATCGGAAAAATCCCTGGATCAACGACCCCTCTCCAGAATCCTAGACACTATAACTTGTTATATTATTACACTCCAGACTTGAATCCTATTGAGCACCTCAATGGTTGTGTTCGCTCTATGGATGCTACCCCATACACCCTCCAGCAGCTGTGTGGTGCAGTCATCATGATCCCAGATACTTGGAACATCCTACCAGGACCCTAGTGAGTCACTCTCTGACCATCTAGCTGCTGTCTATGCTACACACGGCGGTTACTCTAGACATAATAATGTGACTTGACTGTGCATCTCTGGAGCATTCCCTGTGAATACAGTGTACTGCAAACGCAGTGTCAAAAGAGCACTACTTTTTTTTAAGTGTTCTTAATTAGAACATCTTGCAATCTTGGTAAAATGCAAATCAGATAGAGGATACACGAGCAGCAGATTAGAGGTAATTCATTGCTATTAAACTGTAAAAGCTGAGCCAGGTAAAAAGCAAAATCAGCTATAGGCATTCTCATGCTAAAAAGTGCTTGCTTTTTGCCTTCTCTTTGTTCCCCTTTTCAGTTGCAGTTCCCTCAAGCAAAGTCTAACCTCTATTGAAATATATTATAAAATAAAACCAATATGCCCACATTGTCTACTCTGCAATACTCCTTCTTGTCAAAGACAGCAGTGAGCAGTTCACATTACTTCTCCTATCTAATGCTAAATGTGGCAATGTGCTCATAATGGCCTGCTTTCCCCAAGGGAAAATATCTCACAAGATGACCTCACTTCAGAGGAGCCGGTGCAGCCCAGGATCCCATGCCAGTAACCGAGTAGAGTTGTTGCCTTGGCTATTGTTTGTTTTTCTCATCTATGGGCCTATTCAATAGTAGCTGCTAACTCACTTGTCATCGGAAAAAATGAAATTGTGTTTTTCTGTGTAAAATGAACTCGGAGCCAAATACAGAACACAATCCCTCTCCTTGAAGGAGTATAAAGTTTCCACAAATAGTCTTATACAATTGTCACACCCACCAGGACAATATTAAAAAGGCCTTAGTCAGGCTTTGCCTCTGAGCACTGCCAAACTTCAGAGTGTTTATCAGCACAGATGTGCTACAGTAGGGATGGGATTTTACAAAATAGTTGTTAGGGGGTTTTAGGCTTCAAAATCCCAGCACACCCTGACCCTGACATGTTTTACTTCAGTAGGAAAAAACGACGAAGAAAAATAAAACAGACACCCTGCTGTTTCCTATGTTCACTCTAAGGGCATGTCCCCACTGCACGGGTTTTCGGCCGGTTTTTCAGCCGGTTTGCGGCTTTTCAGACCACCTGAAAAACTGGCCGAAAATGAGCACAATGCTGCTCTATGGAAAACCCGGGCAGCAGTCCCCACTGCGCGGGTTTTCCGTCGGGAGGTTTTTCCACCTGCGGTCCGGCCGCAAAACATTGAGCAGGCACATTCTTCTGTCCGTTTTCCGAACGGAATCTGCGCATGTCAAAGTGAAGGGGGTGGGCTTTCCTCCGCTCATCACGGAGAAAAGCAGCCCCCCGCGCGACCATGGGGACGGCCGCAAAACAGGACAAACCGGCCGTTATTTGTCCTGTGCAGTGGGAACGCGCCCTAACATTGCTTTAAATGGGTTTTTCTCACTATATCAATTCCTCTTACCTCAGTCCTGGTTTCTTGGTTTCATTTTTTAATTCAGAAGCGTGTTTACTAGCTTTACTGGCTTCTACTGGCCTGTAGCAATGAGCTACTGAGGACACCAGGTCTGTAGCTATAGCAACCAGCACTGTCAGCCTATCAGGAGAGATCCAACAGGTCTGTAGCTATAGCGACCTGAGGAGCTGATGCAGCCCATACAAGAGGGGATATCTAGGAATAGGTAGGACACTGTTAATGGACACATATTGCAAAGTGACTTGTTTTTTGCAAGTTCTTTAACCTAAAAAGCAATCCTTGTAGTGATACAACCCCTTTAAAGGGGTTTTGCCGCGATCTCATTCCATACCTCCTGTGCCAGCTCTCGATCTGTGTGCTCAGAAGGGGGCGTGTACGATTTGTTTAAATTGCAGATCATGTGACCCAGCAGGATGACATCACCAGGCCCTTCCTCTCTGTAGTCAAAGAAAGGTCTGTTTATATATTGAAGTGCAAGCAGATACTCTGTAGCTCAGAGGTAATGTTTTTGCTTTACAGCACAAGGGTCCTTGGTTCAAATCCGTGCAGAAACTTAACCTGTGGATTTTTTTTTTCTCTTTATCAATGCACATACCTGATTGAGGTTTCTTTTTTATTTATTTGCAGTGTTTGACTTATTACTAACTAGTCCAAAGAACAGGAGTAGAATGACAGCACCTGGGGTTTGAACACTCAGAAGCTGCCTGAGAAGAGAGGTGATGTCTGAGCATGTGTGAGCAGGACTGAGGAGCTCACAGCCCTGGTCGTATCCCCTGGAGACGAGCTGTAAACAATGGATCACTAAGGGAGAAACTAAAACAAAAACAGAGCAGAATTTGTAATAATGATGAATGGTGAAAAAGTTTATTTTTTAATATTCAAACTTCCCACGGCAATATAACTTCGTGGCAAAACCTCTTTAAGGGTGGATTCACATATTTCTTTTTTTTCAAAAGGGAATATATTTTATTAGCATTTTGGTATATTTCCAAGTATTGCTTATTTTTTGCAAAAACTGTAGTCACTTGAAGTTAGTTGGAAATTAGTAGGCACATATGAAACGTTCTATAAATGAGAGGTTCACAACATGCAACCCCCAGTGCTCCTCTGTGCGGACCCCAGCTATCAGGACACAACATGCTTTGTCTCTGTCCTCATACTTCAGAAAGTAATATTCCTATTTTGACAGTTGCATTCAACTAATGGCATTGTTATGGTGAGTACTGTATGGCTGGAACTGTTATGGCAGGCACTCTTAGGCTATGCCCACACTGCACAGGAAAACGATCGTATCTCCGGCACTTTTCATTTTTTTTTGCCGGTCCCATAGCCGGCAATTGAAAAGACGTGCTGCTATCTACACAACTCGTCTTTTCTCTGCCCGTCTTTCGGCAGCGGCGTATTATACAACATGTATAATACGCCGGCGCTTCTCGTCTTCTTTACGTCTTCCCATACAAAACAATTGTATGGGTGATGTCAGGAAAATGAGAAGCGACCGCGCCTTTTGTCACAAAGTGTGACAAAAAACGCGGTCCTGCATCAGAGAAAAAACTACCGCTTTTGGGCCGTTTTTTGTCTGATGCAGTGTAGACATAGCCTTATAATGGAAACTGTATGGCAACCACTGTATTGAGGGCACTGTAAGGCTGGCACTGTTATGGTGAGCACTGTATGGCTAGCACTAATATGGTGGCAATTTATGACTGGCACTGTTACGGTGGGCACTGTATGGCTGGCATTGTATGATGGATACTGTATAGTGGGCAATGTATGGCTGACACTGTTATGGTGGGTACTGGATAGCTGGCAGTGTATGACTGGCACTGATTTGGTGGACACAGTATGACAGGCATTGTATGGATTTCACTGTTTTGGTTGCTACTGTATGGCTGACACTGATATGATGTGCACTTTGTGGCTGACAGTGTTGTGCTGGGCACTGTAGGACTGGTACTTCGATGGTGGGTGCCGTATAGCTGGCACTATTATGTTGGGTGCTGTATGGCTGGCACTGATATGGTGAGCACTGTATGGCTGGCACTGCTAGAGTGGGCACTGTATGGTAGGCACTGATATAGTGGGCACTGTCTAGCTGACACTGATATGGTGGGTGCTGTATGACTAGAATCAATACAGAAGGCCAGCTCATCTGATGAAAGAGTAGAGGTAAGCAGGATCAGAAATTAAAAATATTCCAATGTTTTATTCATCCATATTAAAAGAAGTGCGCATATCCAGCTTTATATCCAGCTTAGTAGTGGCAAAAGGTTTCCTGCTGAGCGTGTGCTGCCTCTCAAGCTATCCTAGCCGATCCTAGCCATGCGGCATCCGATAACATGAACATGGGCAAGAAAAAATAAGGTGAGCTGTTTTTGTACTTTTTCTGGTGCTGTATGACTAGCACTGATACGGTGAGCATCCGGATGGCTGGCACTGTTATGGTGGGCACTAAAGGGCTGTATATGCTATATTAGGCAGCCTGAATGAGCAAACCAGTAAAAACTTTTCTGTACTATCTCTGGATTTCCATTTCAAAGGAGTATTTATTTCTGACACAATCATGGCACATTCACAAGATCGACCATCAAAATGTCTGATAGGTTTGAGACTCCAAAGAGGAGGAGGAGCTGGAGAGGAGGCTATAACTTGTATTTGTGGGTTGTTCTCTCTGAAACAGCCACTTCTGTAATTCCCAAAAACTACAATAAAAGAGGTGCCTCATATCCTTTTTCTGGAGAACTGAGCAGGGGACCCCACCCCCCCCCCCACCCCTCCATTCTGATCTCTGGCAGCCCCTAAAGTGGAACCAAGACTTCTCAGCCATTTTGGGTATTTATAATTGAAGTGGCATACAGATCTCAGACTGGGAATACCCTTCTAAGATTTAATGCTACTCCTGGGAGAGGTACAATATAACAATGTGGCCGGTGGATTAGAAAATGTTGTGCACCCGTCCTATATATGTTGTTTTTTATCTTTGTAACGTTTTGTTTCACTTTAGGTGCATTTTTCCAGTCACTTTTTTTTTTTTTAAATGCAGCATACTGTAGGTGTTCCTTTTTTCGGGCAGTTTATGGCATTTCTTGACCCATAGATCATTTCTTTACCCATACCTATTTTTTTTTTTTTTTGTATGCATGCGTTTTGCATTTTTTTATGTTTTTTGTAGTGTTTTTTCACATTGCAAATCATGTGATGGATCACATGATTTCTGATGGGAAAAACTCACCCAAAAAGGTGTAATAAATGCATATACCAATACACACTCTTATGCAAAAATGGTACAACAAGCACATAAAAAATGCATGAAACCTTAAAAAAATGCAGTTTGAGGGAGCTTCAAGAGGAAATCTAATATGTGAGAAGATCAGAATGGTGAAATGTAAGATATAAGACCTCCACTGACTTCTAGCATGAAAAGTAACAGAATTCTCCGATCAATGTCACAATAGTTTAAGCCCTCTGTAGTGCTCCAAATCCCCGGTCCAAGATCACAAACCTCACTGGCATGTATTCTTCACATTTAGTATTCATGCCACATCATTTTGACAGTAATTGGGTTTCTTTCATACAGATGTTTGTGGCACCATGATTTTCCAGCATCATGTGTTAATGTATTTAACATATGCTGGCGCACATGCCAAGCATACTTACAGGTCCCCATTGACCCATCAAAGCTAAAATAGGCCTTTTGGCCTTAATTAGCAGGATGAAGTCCAAGCACATCTTTTTATTTCAGAAGCGAAAAGGAAAATGACATATCTGTATAGTGGCTGTCATCTTGAAAGCCGCCATATAGGATCAAGGGCAAGTTTTGCCAATGGGAAGGTGGTCATGCAGCATATCAAAACGTTATCAACGTAAATAGTTGCAACAACAATCATGAACGTTCCCTGTGATGCACAGCTATTTGACTTGTTCAATGTGTTGTTCCTGGTGCTGAACACAGAGCTGAAAGCGCTGGATCCAATCGTTATGATCCCGCATGAGAATCTCTCGAGAAATGCTGTCACACGCTTCCACGTGGTGGTGTTCATTGCGGATTTTCTCAGCATACACAATTTGTTTGTGTTGAGTGCTGTGAGGTCGGGTGGCCAGCCATCCCACATTACCATGACGGCCAATCCCATGACCAGGGAATTGAATATCCAGTCATTGTCGAACCCCTGCTCCTTGGGGTGGTGGAGCCCAATCCTGTTGGAAATAACAGGGAAAGCAGCCATTTTTGGTCAGAATGGATGGGAACACTGTTTTTGTAGCACTGTCAGGTAGCGCTGAGCATTTAGGTTTTGGTAGATGAAAATAGGCCCGATTACACGGGAGCCCCATATTCCACACCATAACCTTCACATCACCTACAACTTTGGTGTCTGCCGTCCATTGAGGGATTTTATCACTCCAGTTCCACACGCGATAACAATTGGCTTTGTCACTGAGCAGAGTGACCTGTGCGAATGCAGGATCCCGTTGATGTTGGTCTAATGCTCAGGTGCTGAACTTGACACATTGAAGGGGTGCTACTTATTGGTATAAAGAATCTGTACAAGGGATGACTTGTTAACACCATATTCTACTGCGAGGTGTAGCGTGCTGCGTTGTAGTATTTTCACAAAAGCTGCTAAAACCATAGTTGAGGTTTCTTCGTCCGCAGAGGTCTTCGGGTGACCACTATGTGGCTTGTCGTCCACAGTTCTAGTTTCCCTGAATTTGACTATGAAAGAAGTAACAGTGCTGTGTGAAATTAGTGGTCTTTCTGAGTGTCGGTTGTTGAAGTCTGTGGCTATGATATAGCGGTTACGTTCCCCAGACATCAGAATTACCTCAATCCTTTCTTCTTTCGTCAATTCCATCTTAAGTACCTGTAAAAACAACAAAAGTTTTGAACTTTGATAACTTTTGGACCACAAGAGATCTTAAAAATATGATTTGTAGCAATCAATTCCTGGTCTTTGATACTACCTTGCCACTGGAAAAACTTGCCCTTGATCCAATATGGCGGCTTTAAAAATGGGGCGGCCATATTCCAAACATAATTCAGCAGACTGCGCCATCATATGGACTGTATATACTGCACAGTATACTTTCATTTTGCATGGTAGACAATGGCTGACATTGTTTTGGCATAGAGATGAACGATAGCATGGAGAGAAGCAGTGGCATCGGTGGATGAGCTGTGACATGGAGAGGAACCGTGGTATGACTGGAGAGCTGTGACATGGAGAGCAATCGTTGTATGAGGGGACAGCTGGGACATGGAGAGGAACCGTGGTGTGAGGGAAGAATTGTGACATGGAAAGGAACCGTGGTAAGAGGGAAGAGTTTTGATATAGAAAAGAATTGTGGCATGAGAGGAGAAGTGTGGCATGGAGAGAGACTCTGGCATAAGCAAGAAGACTGTGGCATTGAGAGGACATCTGTAACAAGCAGAGACATAGCAAAATGAGATGGGCCCTACCACTCATGAGAAGTAACTCTAACAGTTTCCCAACCAGCATTAATTCGGGATGAAGTTAGTGGAGGCATATAGTAGAAAATCACTCCAAGTAGTGGCAGATAGCATAAAGTCACCAACTTTGTCATTCCCTACAAAAAGGTACAATGTTCTGCACCTGAGGGTCCCCATAGCACCTCTTATGGCTGCCATGCCTATAGTTACGCCCATGGTGTGAAGCTACCCTTTTACATTTAAAGAACAGGCCAACATATACAATTGAAACCAGAAGTTTTTCTCACTAATCTGACATGAAATCCGAATAAATCTTACCTGTTTTAGTGTTTTAGGTCAATTAGGAACCAAAATTATTTATATTTGCCAAATGCCAGAATAATGAGGGAATTTTTAAGACAAATTAAGGCATTTTTATTACTTTCAGCAAAGTCAAAAGTATACATACAATTCATTAGTATTAAGTAACATTGCCCTTAAACTGTATGACTTGGGTCAAATGTTTTGGATATCCACAGGCTTCTAGTTGGTAGGAATTTTGTCCCATTTCTCCCGACAGAATGGGAGTAAATGAGCCATGTTTGGAGGTCGCCTTGTTCACACCTGCCTTTATCAGCTTTGCCCACAATTTTTCTATAGGATTGAGATCATGACTTTGTGATGGCCACTCCAAAACATTGACTTGGTTATCCTTAAGCCACTTTGTAACCAGTGAGGCAGGAAGCTTCGGGTCATAGTCCATATAGAAGACCCAATTCCACCCAAGCTATAACTTCCTGGTTGATATCTAGAGATTTTGCTTCAGTATTGCCACATAATCATTACTCAAGATGCCATTTATTTTGTGAAGTGCCCCAGTCCCTTCTACAGAAAAACAACCTCACAACATGATGCTGCCACCCCCGTGTTTCACAGTTGGGATGGTGTTCTTAGGCTTCCAAGCTTCTCCCTTTTTCCTCCAAATGTAACGATGGTCATTATGGTCAATTTTAGTTTTGTCAGAACACAGGACATGTCTCCAAAAATGTAGGTCTTTGTTCCTGTGTGCATTTGCAAACATTAGTCTGGCTTTTATGTGTTTCTTTTGGAGTAATAGTTTCTTCCTGGCAGAGTGACCTTTCTGCCCATGTTGATACAGTACTCATTTCACCGTCGATAATGACCCAATTTTACCAGCTTCTGCCAGCATCTTCACAAGGTCTTTTGCTTTTGTTCTTGGGTTGATCTGCACATGTCGGACCAAAGCACGTTCATTTCTGAGAACACACACAGAACCCGTCTCCTTCCTGAGCGGTAAGATGGCTGGACCTCCCCATCTTATTTTTACTTGCGTATAATTGTTTGTACAGATGAACGTGGCACCTCCAGGTATCTGGAAATTGCATCCAAGGATGATCCAGACTTGTGCAAGTCCACAATTCTCTTCCTGATATCTTGGCTGATTTCTTTACACTTTCCCATGATGTTACACACAGAAGCAGTATGTTTCTGGTTTGAATTAAAATACATCCACAGGTGTGTCTCTACTTAACACAGATGTTGCCAATAAATCAGAAGCTTCCAAAGACATGACGTCATCATAAGGGCTGTCTCAAGTTGTTTACAGGCAGAGTAATCCTAGTGTATGGAAACTTTTCCCTTTGCAGAAAGTAATAAAAATGCCTTAAAAATTCTCTCATTATTCTGGCATTTGGCAAATATAAATAATTTTGGGAATCCTAACTGACCTAAAACGGAGAAGGTTTATTCTGATTTCATGTCAGATAGTGAGAAAAACATGCATATGTGTCTTTTCATATAGTGTATGTAAACTTCTGGTTTCAATTGTAGCTGTTAGACAGCATCTTTCCCTAAACCCAACAGTCCAATTGCATACAAATAGTGAACCTTAACTCCGGGGTGTCAAACTGCAGCCCTTCAGCTGTTGTGAAACTACAACTCCCATCATGCATTTGTATAATCTATAACAGTGGGCATGATGGGAGTAGTAGTTTCACAACAGCTGGAGGGCCGCAGTTTGACACCCCTGCCTTAACTAGTAATCCCAGATACACTGCTCTGGCTCAACACTACCTTTCTCTTCCCAACACTTAACCAACATGAGGATTGACCAGCAACATCCAGAGCCATCAGATCTATTCAGTAAAGTAGAAACCTAGGGTGACATGTATGAACGGGGCAGCGTCATTTTTTGGCATGCTTCGAGCCAAACAAACTGTCGTAGCTCTGTTCCACGGGTCTATAAACCATTGTATGCCAAAACTTGGCGCAATCTGCACTAGAAACAACACTTCTGAATGCGTCAAAGATGCACTAAAGTTTGGTACAAAACGGTCATACAATTCCATACCAGTTTCAAAGAGGCATGGCTGAGACTACTTTAGGCATAGAACGGGACACATTTATAAAGTGATGTGAGACACTTTCGTACATACTTTTGGATTAAAAACAGAGGTAAAACTGTGTCAGCGCCAGATTCATACATGTCCCCCCTAGTCTTGGCACAAAAACGCATGTCCAATGTACACAAACTGTATTCAAGCCACAGCCTCGCTAATCAATTGAAGTGGGGAACTACATATTCACCATGGTTATCCTTTACAGGGCTGTTCCTAGGGGTGGGCGTGGCGGGCGATCGCCCGGGCCCCGGAGCTCCGCTCACCCGGTTAGCCATGGACTCTGCGTAAAACGGCCGTGCTGAGTCAAAGCCAGCAGCTGCCCATACTTCGTGCAGCTGCCGGCACAGGGAGGAGGCAGGACGGATCGCTCCTCTCCTGTCTCCTCCCCTGTGTGTATCAGCGCTCAGTCAGAGTGCCGATACATACACAGCAGCGTCGCAGGAGGAGCACAGCTTTCACCGCGCCCCCTGCGACGCTCAGTCTCGGCTCCCGTCCGTCCCAGGAGACCCCGGGAGCTGAGTGTAAGCGGCGTGATGACCTGGAAACGCTGCGGGGATCCTGGAAAGGTAAGTTTTTTTATGTTATTATCCTTAGCTACAGGGGCAACTGGCTACAGGGGACAACTGGCTACAGGGGGCAACTGGCTACAGGGGGCAATTAGCAGGGCTACAGGGGGCAAATGGCTACAGTGGGTAACTGACTACAGAGGCAACTATCTGATTACAGGGGGGTATTACATGGCTACAGGGGCAACCATCTGGCTACAGGGGCAACTATCATGGCTGTTGGGGCTACTGTTTGGTTACAGGGGGTATTACATGGCTACAGGGGCAACTATCTGGTGCATTGTGGCGCATTATTTCACGGGGGTGGGAGGGGGCAATTTCTTCACTTCGCCCTGAGTGCAATTTTGCCTAGGAACGGCCCTGATACTTTACTAATACCAAAGATCAGTTGCAAACAGTTTAATTCTGACACCACAGCGGAGGAATCTATGGTGTCATTTGCAAAGGAAGACCTGAGACATGTGATCTCCAATCTGCAGTTCTCTGGCTGTTGCAAAACTACTACTCCCAGCATGCTCTGACAGCTAGGGGCTGTTGTAGTTTTGTGACTGCTCGATAACAACAGGCCACTGCTGCAAAAGAAACACATCCTTTGAATGGCTTTTCAGCTTTGGCAACACTAACTGTAATTGTGCCAAAAAGGTCCACACCTCAAACTTTTTCCTCTTATTAAAATTCTGGTTTTTTTACCTTATCAACCAGTGTTAAAACATAATCATCTCCAGGAAATAGCTGACTAACACTGCATGTTACAGAAGTACAGATAAGCTTGTGGGGGGATTAGAGATGTTTCAAAAAGTAACCCAAAAAGCTACAAACATAATTAAATGGAAGAAAAGTTCAGCTATAAGAATTGCCATGCAATGCAAAAAGTATTCCAGAAGGCTCCTGGAATGTTGGCGGTGCCCCAGAGACCTCTCTTGTGCCAAAAAGGCCGACATCAAATGTCAAGTTTTGTATGTTGCGCGTAGTTAATAATCCTGAAGATTTATAGTACAGTCAAGTATAACTGCACATGTGCATAATTTGTAATTTTTCTTTAAATCATAAAATCGTGGGTACATTGATATAAACCTAGGGGCGAATTCTTTATCGGCTTTGCACTAGTTTCCTGTTGGAAAAAAGTCAATATTTTTGGTATGTATTCCTCTTTGTGTTGCTCTCCACATTTTCTAAACAAAATGGCCTTCGCTTCACAGGTAAGGGCAGGGCCTCCCATGGTCCAACAGATATACTATAATGCATCTTCAGGAGAAAGGCTATGTTCACACGGCTTATTTTGGGGGGCATTTCGCCACGTATTTCGCGGCGTACTGCGCTTAATACGTGGGGAAATGCACCCCATAATTACGGTAATCTATAGCTCTCATAGAGAACTATGGATTACGCCTCCTGTACGAGCGGGGAGATAATTGACATGTCAATTACTTGTGGCGAACACGTGGCGCGAGTAATGAATGTCTATGGGGCCGACGGGCTGCTGGCCCACCTGCGCCGTGGGAGTACGCGCTTATCAGCGATCACCCAAATAACCCGCCGTAATTGCAACCGTACTGTACACGACGCAATTACGCCGTGTGAACATAGCCTAATGGGACAACACTTTGGGGGACATGTCTGAAAATTGCCTTGGTCTAAGACTTTTCGTGTTGCCCATAGCAACCAATCAGAGCTCCCCTCTAATTTCTTCAGAGCACTATATGAAATGAAAGGGGAACGCTGATTGGTTGCTATGGGCAACAAGGAAAGTCTTAGACCAAGACAGTTTTCAGACATGTCCCCCTTTGTTTTTCAGAACAACAAGGTCCCCAATGTTAGCATGTCCCAAGACGCCAATGGTGTGACGAAACATGTCAGGGAGTAAAATTAACTTTATTCACGAGTACTGTGTAAAGCGAATTAGGAATATATTTACAGTATATATATACAATTTTATTCAAGTATAAATACATAATTATAAAATTATAATACCACATATACAGTAGAAAAAGGAAGATATCATTTAGTAAGTAAACATAGTACCTAATTAATAATTTTAAAGATATTCTAATTTGGTCAGTTAAAAGTTATATTTTAGATATCATTATGGAATGTGTATTTTGGTAGAGGGTAAAAATGGGTTTTTCTACCTTTTGGTAAATTAGAGAATAGTTAAATAACCCTGACACTTACCAGAGTCATAAGATACTTCTTAATATGCTTTACACATATTATTCTAGCACACTGCATTAAGGGGGTTTTTACCACAAAGTAAAATTGAGGTGGGAAGCTTGCAAATTAAATAATAAACATTTTCTCTACTCATCATGATAAAAAAAAGTCTGTATCATTTTTGTTTTAGTTGCTCCCTTAGTGATCCGTAGTGTACAGCTCATCCCCAGGGGATACGACCAGGGACAAGAGCTCCTCAGTCCTGGCCGCACATGCTCAGACATCACCTCTCCTCTCAGGCAGCTACTGTCAGTCTCTTCCCTGCTTAGTAATCACACACACTAACTGCTTAGCGAGTGTTCAACTCCAGTTGCTATCATTCTACTCCTGTCCTCTATAGTCCTCAGTAATTAAACAGAAACAGCAAATAAATAAAAAGCAAAAGGAAACATCAATCAGGTATGTGCATTTAGACAAAAAATCCACGTTTGATTCCTGCAGGGATTTGAACCTGCACCCCTATGCTGAAAGGCAGAAGTGCTAACCACACAGCGACATTGTAGCAACCCGCAGCTCTTTACATAAAAATGCCTTTGTTTGACTACAGTAAGCACACGGTGGGAACAGGCATGGTGATGTCAAGCCTGCTGCAAACAAATCATACAAACTCCCTTTTGAACACACTGAAAGCTGAAGCAAGACAAACCCCTTTGTGGTAAAACCCCTGTCACCATGCTGTTTCACAAAGTCACAGCCAGCTTTAGACTCACAGAGCAGCATGTATGATTTATGGTGCTTAGACAGCAATTTTTATGCGCATTAGAATAGTGTAGAATGTTCCATGATTTATGAACCCGGTTTACTGCTGGTCATAAATTAGGCGCATTCTAGCGCTAAGACAACAATTCTGGCTCAGGTATACCACTTTCAAAGTGGTCTACCTGTTCCAGCAGTAATGCGCCTGGAATTGTCGTACTGAAGCTATAAATTTACAGCTTCGAACGGTTCTAGTGCACCCTGCCTTAAAACAATAGCGAACGGGGTTGCACGTTATGTCGGGCTAAAAAGACACCAGACTTCTGGCACAGCCCCATTCATACATGTTGCCCACACTTCCTAGTCAGGGTGTGAGAGGGTCTATAGCAGTGATTGACATTTCATCTCTGCTGTTCCTAGCTATTCCTGTTGCTTTGACATAACTGCAGGAGATTTATAAAATGTAGTAGATACGGCAGCAAAGCTCTAAAGGGTGAAAGTTTGGCATTTAGTTAGATAGACAAACTCTGTTGCTAGAGATAAGACCCTGTAGGGAGTGACTCACCTTGGTCAAACTGACTGACAGCCGCTTGGATCAACCAGATAAGAGATGGAGGAGAGAGAGATGGGGACAGATGATTGGTAACCAGAATAACTTGTGTACTCTAAGGCTATGTCTACACTGCATAGCTTTATGATCGTATGTTTAGCGCTTTTAGGAAAACCTACTTAAAGGGGATTTATCGCTTCATCAGTTCGTCTGTTTCATTGTACTTTCAGTTTCTCAGCTCCTCAAATCCATGGGCGTTTCTTACCCTCCCAGCTGGGGGTTTCTAAACTTAAGGGGGAGGACATTATCCCCCCGGTCACTGTTCATGCTCGCTCCCGAGTCAGGGTGTGTGTTTGAGATCATTGGGAGGGGAGAGCACATCCCTGCTCGCCCCCCCCCCCCTCTGTCTGAGTCCACATGTCACTGTGTCGTTTCTCTCCCTATGCAGTCTTATTTTGTAAGAGCTGTATGCTTACATACCACAGCCCTGCATT
>JAODAL010045128.1:0-32230 GCA_025379985.1 Phyllomedusa bahiana | reverse complement strand
AAAAAAAACGACTTGATTTGATTTGTTTTAAAATTGACTTGATTTTAACTTTTTTAAATTTTAAATCATCAACACTACTTTAACCCTCTGAAAAACCTGATTATTTATAAAAAAAACCAAAAATTAACAAAAGAAACATTTCATGGATGATCCCTTAAATGAATATTTTGTTTATAGAATATGTCGGAAAAAGTAGTGATTTTTTGACAAGTGTAATATCAAATTAGTGGAGAGACTTAGAAAAGGCTTTCATCTTCAGGACTGGGCTTCCATCTTCCGAACTGGTCTCTCCATAATACTGTAGGGTTTCAGGTTGGACTAAATGGACAACTATATCTATTATGTTACTATGTTATATTGAGGACTAAACTTCAATGTTCAGGACTGGGATTCCACCTTCAGGACTGGGTTTCCCCTTTGAAAGACTTCACTTTTAGGGGGGCCCTCCCCCCTTCAGTAATGTTCCCTCTTAGGATTGGGTTTTCCCCTTAGGATGATCTCCCAAAAATTTGTAGGGTTATAGGTTGGACTAGATGAACCTGTGTCTTTTTCCTACCTTATTTACTGTGGGGGGCTGATGTACCTACCTACTGAGTGGCCCTGCATACCAATTCAATGAGGGAGGCTTTACCTATTTATCTACCGACTTTTTTGGGGGGAACTATATACCATTATTTCTACTGGAGAACCCTATTTTCCTACATTTTGAGGGGAAAGGGGGGGGCTTTTTTTTTTATTCTTGGGGAACATTGTTATTTTCTCGGGAAATTTTATTAATTTTTTTGGGGGGGAGGGCAAAAAAGGAACAGAGTTTGGCTGCAAGACTTGAGTTTCTTTTTGTCTGGCCCCATTTCAAATGAACATTTCAAATAAAATTTTTTTTTATTGGCAACCCCTTTAAGGGAAAAAAATTTTTTTCACCGTGCGTTCATTTAGACACCCATATGCAATAGGAAACTTGTGTTTTAAAAAATTGTTATCCAGAGGGTTAGGGGGTCCTGGAATGCTGCTCTCTTTTAGCTGAGAAAGGGTTTGATAGGGTATGGTCCCTTTTTGCGACGCTTGCGAACATAGGGTGGAAAAGTCATGGTAAGAGGATCATGACCTGTATCGGAAAACCCAGGGCTAAAATTGAATCAATGGCCCTTCTGCACCAGTCCTGATAGTAATGGAACCAGGGAGGTTCCCCCCCTTGTCTATCATATGTGATTGTAATGGGGAAACCTCCCATGTGATCTAAGAAATAACCCCGATGTAGGGGGGATTCAAGAAAGGGGTGTTTAAAATAAATGCTTTGGGGTATGCCGATGATTGTTGTTGTAATTTTCCCAAACCTTTTCCCTCTCAAACCAAAATGTTATGGCTTTCCTTTGGAGAAGTTTGGGATGATGCCCAAATTTTTAAGAAAAAATTTAAACGTTTTGTCTGTTGCACGGGAAAAAATTCTCCCGGGGGGCCACCTTTATCTCTTTTAAAAAAAAGATTTTCCTTTTCGGGGGGACGGGGCCCGTAAAATTTAAAATTTCCTGGGAATACAAACCCCCGTTTGCCCCAACATGTTTTTTTAAGATTTGCAACTTTTTATCCCCTATTGCAACAAAAACAGAGACCTGAAAAGGGGAGCACCAAAGATTTTCTTGGCTGGGGGGGGGTTTTGGGAAAATTTTTAAATTTGGGTTTTTTCCCTTGCCCGGGGCTTAAATTGAAATTATTGTGGCGCTCCCAAATGTTTCTCCCAAAAATTTCCTTTTTCCGGGTTGGTGGATAAAATTTTACGAAAATTTCTTTGGGCGGGTTTGGGAAAGGGGGGGGATCTAAAAGTCGTTTACTAAAAACGAAAAGGAAAAGGAGGGCGATCTAGTTTTCCCCCTTGACAAAAAACCCCTATTATTTGGCGGGAATTTGGCCAGCGTGAGTTTTTGGATTTTTCCCCTTTTCATCGGCCCACGAAACTGGGGGTTACGACTAGGGAAGATTTTATAAAAGGGGCCCCCCTTCCCAAATTCCCCTTGGGTTTTGCCCAAAAATGCTCTCCATGGGGTTTGTTGGGACGCCCCCGTGGGGGGTTTTACCCAAAAATTTTCAGGCTTGGGGAAAATATGGCCCCCACGAGGTATCCCCCCTTGTGGGGCCCTTTTGGCCCCCGAAAACGGGAAACCCTTCTTGGGGAAAAACGGGGCCCCTTTCTTTTTCCCCCCGGCCGATGGAGGGGAGGGGGAGCCCGTTTGGTTTTTGTTTGTATTACCTCGCAGGGGTTGAGGCCCATGCCCGGAGTGAGGGAGTTATTTCCCCCCCCCCACTGTCCCTTGGGTTTTTTAGTATTAACAGTTTAAGGGATTACTATCCCTTCCAAAAAATTTGTTTTAAAACCCCCCAAGGACCCCTAACCCCCCGGGAAAAAATGTCCCCAAAACAAAAACATCCAAAAAGTCCCCTGATTCTAAATTATATAAATTGGTATTTCTCTGTGTCAGAATTGGGCCTGTTATTGAGATAGGGGGAGGGGGAAAATGGGGAAGATCTAATTTCCCGGGGAAAGGACGGGCGAAAGTCATTTTATTGGCTTAAAATTTCTTTTGGTGCCTTGTGGGTTTAAACAGGGGGGCTTCACTTTAAAAAATACTAAAAACCGGTGGTACAGGGTACCCCCCGCTTCTTAATTTAGATTTCCCCCGGGTTTCCCAAAAAACCCTGTTGGAGATGGGGGAATAGCCGGTGGGATCTTTGCCCCCAATTGGGGGGCTTCCCTCATTTGCTGAAAGATTTTCAAAGATGAAAAGGTGCTGCAGAAAATTTTTTTTTTGGGGTCACTGGGATAAAAAGGGAAGAAGGGCCCGGGGCGGCGATCTTTTTACAGTTTAAATTTCTCTGCCCCTTCATGCCCTTAAGGGTTGCTTATTAAAACATTTTTTAAGCGCCGCTAAGTTTTGATCCCTGGGACTGTGGAGGTCGATTTGAAAACCCTTTATAGCATCGGGTTTTTAAAGGAGATATCCTCTTTTCCAGCAGATGGGGGATGATGCGGATCGCAACCAAATGACGACAGGTATAGGGTTTTTATGGGGGGATGGGCAAACCTTTGTGATCAGGGAAATTTGGGTGGGTTCATTGAAAGCTAAAAGGGCAGGCGTAAAAAAGCCTTCTTTCCCTGGGCCGACTAAAGGGGCCCTTTTGATTAGTTCGAAGACGGGTGTAAAATGGATGTTAGCTTTTGGGGCCTTTCCTCTCGGGTTTTTCGTACTTACTTTTTTGGCCCTTCTCCTCGCCCCCAAAGGTCTGGCTTATTTCCCTTTGTTTGAGGTTAAGTTTTTTGGGACTGATTTAATTGTTTTTTCCAAGGGACTTTAGTTATTTGATGAAGAGGGTAATTTGGGTTGGGTTGCTACCCAGTAAATGTTTTTGTTTCCTAAAAAAAAAATTGTTTATTGCCCTCCTTATAAACCAACAGCAAAAAAATGTATTTTCTCCTTTTCCTATTTTTTTGTGTTGCTGTTGCACTCACTGTTGTTACCAGTTTTAAATTTTTAAATACCGTTTTCTATCGCGTGTAGGGAAAAAGATTTGTACTTTATTGAAATTTTCCATTGAAACATATATTATATGATAAAAAATTATCCTGCCCCAAACAAGTTCAATGCATAATTATAGGAATTTATTGTGACACTAGAAGGGAGGTATCTATATCATTACAAAAACATACTCAGTAGGTATTACACATAAAATTAATAGATGGTTATAGAGCCTTTATCAAGCAAACATCTAGAAGGCTGAGGAGAGTAATATTGCAGGTAGTGGTAGTAATGATAGTGATGACAATGTAATAAACCAAAGAGGCTGGAGTTGTAATACGGAGTGAGTGGCACGAATACGGGAAAGAGGAATATGGCAGAATCTACATAAGTAGAAGCCAATTTGTGGACATGAACAGCATCAGGGCATGAGTAGAGGTTGGACGTGACGTCCGGGGCTGGAGAGAAGTGCACTTTAGCTATGCTCCTGTAGAGATACAAAAAGTTCTGGAGAACATTTGACTGATTTGGGAAGGAAATGGACTTTCTAATATAGAGGTACTCTAAAGGGCTTATAGGAAATAAGTGAGGACTCTGCAGTGCCACATATTGGATGCAGGGTTCCTCAAGTCACATCCAACTCACTGAGCCTTGCAATGTGAAGGGCATTAGAGACAGCCAGACAATCATCTGCGGACCACTGTTTCAGGGTGGAGGGGGGGGCACCACATCAATGCAGAATAGGATACTAGTTGGCTAGGTGGGGGGTAACCTGAAAGGTGTAACATTCCATATTTGGGAAAGTCACCATGGATGGGCATCACTATAGCCATAGCACCCACAGCATCCACTACGGGCCCAGAGGGTGAGGTGGCCACTCAGAGCCAAGGATATTGTAACTTTTCACAATAAAATATCTTTTCTTATATATGACACTATTATCCATATATATACAGTATATTTTATATGTAATTATTGCCATTCCAGTCTCTTTTCACTAAGTGACACCTCAATTTGCTATAGGGTTCTATAAATTCTAGTTACACCCCTGGCACAATGTAGGTGTGTGGGGACTTATACCCCATTAGTCGCTCCACTTTAATTTCAAATATATTCTAAAGGGCTCATAGGAAATGAGCTAGGTCTCTGGCCCTGGTGACTGTAATATGGAGGAACACTTCTTCTTCTGCTGCCCAAATCTTACACATATTTCTGCAGTCCTTCATTCACCCACCTAAGAGAACTGCTCCCAAGCTGCTCAGTTACTGAGTTACTGTGTGACAATGAGAAGATTGAGAAAGCACTGATAAGACCACCTCACCTTCTCCAAACCAAAAAAGGGTTAGATACCCCAATTTTTTAACATCATTTTATCGGGGGACAAATAGAGAGGAGGACACAAATGGCGGGGTCTTTGAGGATGGGGGCGTTTCCCATCAAGAATGGATTTCTGATCTATAAAGACTAAAAAGTTTGTTAGATTTTAAAATTAAAATATATAAAGGGTCTGGAGTAGCTTCTCCCCAGTGACCTGCAGACCTCTCACAAGAAAACCAGAGATGGCGAACCCAGGTAAAGTTTCCGCCCCAACTCACCCGTCTGTTTTTCCTTTTTCTTTTTCCCCTTTTTTCTTCATCTTTTTCTCTGTTTTAATCTTCTGTTCGTTTTATATATTTTTTCTTTTTCACCCGACATCCCCTCCCCTTTTTTTCTTCTTCTCTTCTTTATCTACTTCTTTTTTTAAATCAAAACATTTTCTTTTTCATCACCTTCCTTACTCATACTCTTTCACTTCTTCGGCTTATCCCTGTTGGTTTTTTTCCTTACTTCCTTAAAATATTTTATACCCATTTGTCTTTTTCCCTTTTTTAAAATCATTTTCCCTAAATTTCTTTCTTTACTTTTAATTCCTTTCCCTAATACTAGCATCTTTTCTTATTCATGCTCTTTTTTCTCCATCTGCTTATCTCTTTTATTTTTTTTATCCTGATTTTAATTGTTCTTCCTTTAATTTATCATTTCTTCACTTCTTTATTTATTCTCTTTTTTCAAAAAAGCCCCAAAATCCTTTTCCCCTTCAGTACTTTTTCCTTATTTCCCCAATTTTTGCTCTTTATTTTTCTTTTTCTCTTGTTTCTTTTTCATGCTCCCTTTTTATTTTTATATCGTTGTTTTTTCTTTAAATTTTTTTCCCTTTTCATCTCTTCTTCATCCTTTTTTTCGGGCTTCTTTTTTTTCCCATTCCCAATCCTAACATCTTTTCCATTAAACCCCCTTCCTTACTACACTCTTTATTGGGTTTTTCTCTTTTGTTTATCATCTCCCTTATATCTTTAATTTATTTTTCTCCTGTTTTTCCCAAAAATTTTCCTTTTAATCATCTTCACTTCTTTTTTTTTTCCCTAATTTACTAAAATCTTCTTCCTCCCCCTCCCTTTTTTTCCTCGTGCTTTCCTCTGCTTATTTTTTTTTTTTTTAAAAAATCTTCATTCCCTTTTTTTTATTTTTTTCATCTATTTATTCAAATTTTAATCTACTTCTCCTTTTTTTCCAAAAAATCAACATCTTCCCTTTAATTTCCATCCGTTCCCCCAACCCTTCAACTTAAAACTGCATTGTTTTTCCCCCTTTTTCTTTTTAGGGTTTTCTTTATTTTTTTGTTTTCTTTCCTTTTTTCACCTATTTTTTGGGCCAAAATTTGCATTAAATTTTTATTTGGGCTTGGGTTTTTGGTATCCATTGGGAAGTCAAGGAAAATTTTTCCTGGGTTTGGATACAGTGGTGGGGGGTGAGGGACCATAGAAAAGGGGGGAAAGGTTTGGTTGAAGATTTGTGGCCCCTTTTATCGAAATGTAACAGGATTAGAAAAAAGGGAAACTGGAATTTTGACTATTTCCCCGATTTTAGTCCCCATGCCCCCCCAACTACCCGGGGGTTTTTTCCTTTTTCTTCATTTTCTTCCCACTTCTTAAATTCTTCTTTTTTTTCCAAGGGGTTGTCTCATACAAGCATTTTTTTTTTATTTAAATCTTGCAAAAAAAAGTCACTTTGCAATATTGTCCAAAACGTGTTTCCCTATTCCAAGATATCCATTTTTGTATAAGCTGATTAGCTCCTTAGGCGCTAAGTACAGCCCCTGTTTGTTTATCCTGATAGGCTCCCGCACTGGTTGCTGAGTACGACCTGGCTTCTACTGCGCCTGTTGAACCCAGTAAACACACCCTGAATTTAAAAAATGAAACCAAGAGATCAGGACTGCCCCGAAGATAATAATTAATTTAAAAAAATAATAATCTTTATTTCTATAGCGCAAATATTCGCAGCACTTTTTAAATTCAAGGGTAAAAATACGTCATTACACATTAAAGGTACTTACAAATGAGACACAAGGTGTGAGGGCCCTGCTCGTGAGAGTTACAAACTATTCGGGGGGTAGGGTGAAAAATACGGTAAGAAGTGCAAGTTTCAATGGTCCGGCATGTTTCTAAATAGGGGGTGGTTTACATGAAAAAATGGATGAACCTGCCACCCCGACTGTACATCTATTACGTAAGTGCCTGTGATGCCCAAGTGCAGGGAGTGACGTGGTGTGAAAAGCAGTTGGGATCTTGGTGGGCCAGACCGAGAAAAATGTTTTTTCAGGGGGCCCCTTTTTAAAACTGTAGGGTTGGAATGTGCCTGATCGCCCGCGGTGCATATTCCAGAGAATTGGGGCCGCAGTGGAAATCTTTAGGGGGCATGGGAGGGTTTGGATGATTGAGGAAAGTTTGTCTGATTTTCAGCAGAGGGAAGAGCACGGGTAGGGCGGTAGACAGAGATAGGGAGGAGATGTAGGGGGAGCAGCGCTGTGGGAGCTTTATGGGTGAGAGTGCTGAGTTTATACTGTTTTCCTGTACTGGATGGGCAACCAGAGCAGTGACTGACACAGGGTAGAGGCATCAGTATAGCGGCTGGAGAGAAAGACAAGCCTGGCATGCTGCATTTGGACAGATTGGAGAGGGGAGTTTGCAGAGAGGGAGACCGATAAGCAAGGAGTTGCAGTAGTCAAGGACGAGAAAGGGAATAAGAGCAGTAATGAGAGTTTGAGTCGTTTCACGGGTTAGAATTTGGAAGGATGAATCAATGTAGTGGGGAAAGCCCTTTAAAGTCACTGGTCATGGTATCATGGGATGTATTTTGAAAGGTACCTGTGAATGCTATAGATGGGGACCAGAATGTGATGTGAAAGGAGTTTAGCTATTCATTGTCTCATATTTCCATATCACTTCCCCGTATCTTCTTCATCTTTTGCAAATATTTGGCTCATATGCGGCTATTGTATATTTGGGGCTTAACTAGAATTCAGAAAACCTCATAGCAAAATGAGATGGACCCCAACACCTAATGATGGAAAACTGAACCAGTAGAACAGGTGGTAATAAGTGATGATCTGGATAATAGCGCCAAGGATCAGAAAACCCAAATAACTTACTAACCCAAACCAATTTTGTATATTTCACAAATCTCTTAGCACCCCTAGGGCTCCCTTCCACATCTGAGCTCCAAAGCAGCTGTTGTGGCTGCTACTGCTATACTTTTGCCCATGGTCTTGTCATTGGTAAGAGCATCAGTTGGTGCTTCAGATCTGCTGTTCCTGCTGTCACTGGGAACAGGACCTTACAATTATTGTCATATTTTTCCAGTTTATGGATGAGATAATAATTGGTAGAGTTGTCGTTTAGATTTGGTCATTTTGGTTTGGCTGTACTCAATTTTGCAGACAATTGCCAGAAAATTGTTGGACCGATCACGAGTCTTCTTCGAGAGAGGAAGTCTATATCATTTATTGATCGGATGCACTTCCTTTTTTCTGTCTGAAAAAATACTGGTGATTGTCTGCATGGTTTTCAGGCAATCCCCAGCTGAATTCACATCAGGCAGACCTAACCCAACCTAACATCTCTAGATGTATCCAGGATATGTTGAATCAGGATGCTTTATATCAGTAAAATTATGAGGGGAATGAGTAATAGTCATAACCATAGGAGCTTACAATCTATAAGGAGGAGATACAAGAGGTGGGGAATGAGTAATAGTCATCACCATAGGAGCTTACAATCTATAAGGAGGAGATACAAGAGGTGGAGGATGAGTAAGAGTCTGACCAATGGGAGCTTCACTCTATAGGAGGAGATACAAGAGGTGGGGGATGAGTAAGAGTCTGACTATAGGAGCTTACACTCTAAAAGGAGGGATACAAGAGGTGGGGGATGAGTAAGAGTCCTGACTATAGGAGCTTACACTCTATAAGGAGAAGATACAAGAGGTATGGGATGCGTAAGAGCCCTGGACCATAGAAGCTTACACTCTACAAAGAGGAGATACAAAAGGTGGAGGATAAGTAAGAGTCCTGATCATAGGAGCTTACTCTCTATTAAGAGGGGATACAGTAAGTCATGGATAAATAAGAGCCCTGACTATAGGAGCTTACAATGTATAAGAAAAAAGGAGGAACAATAAGAGTGGTATGGGAAAGAGACCATAGAAGCTTACACTCTATAAGGAAAAGATACATGAGGGGGGTGATGAGTAAGAGTCCTTACCATAGGAGCTTATACTCTATTAAGAGGGGATACAAGAGTCAGGGATAAATAAGAGTCCTGACCATAGGAGCTAGTAATCTATAAAAAGCAGATGCGAAAGGTAAGGGATGAATTAAAGTCCTGACCATAGAAGCTTGCAGTCTATAAGAAGGAGATAATAAAGGTGGAGCATGAGGAAGTGTCCTGGTCATAGGAACTTAAAATCTTTAAGGAGGAGATAGAAGAGGTAGAGGATGAGTAAGAGTCCTGACCACAGAAGCTTACACTCTATACGTAGGAGATGCAAGAAGTGGAGGATGAGTAAGAGTCCTGGACATAGGAGCTTAAACTCTATAAGTTGGAAATACAAGTTGAGTGTGATGAGGAAGAGTCCTGACCATAGGAGCTTATACTCTATAAGGAGATACAAGAGATGAGGGATGAGTAAGAGTCCTGACCATAGAAGCTTACGCTCTATAACAAGGAGATACAAGAGGTGAGGGATGATCTTACAATCTCTGATATTGCAGATACAAGAGATGAGAGGGTTCATTCAGTATTTCTGAAATTATTCTAAATAAATTTTTTATTCTCTTTCAGAGACATTGCTTTTAACATTGACATCAGATTTTACTGTTAAAATCGGTCTACCACCGAGGGATCGTCTAGATAATTTTGACTCAAGATCAAGCAATTTGGGAAAGGCTCATAATGTCAGCCGTATAGCTTGTAGCCCAGATGGGGAGCTCTTCTGTATCCGGAGTGAATACCTGTACAGAGGTCCTATGCCTTCCAAAACAGATGTTGATTGGTTCTCGGTGGCTCGAAGAGTTGGCAGAGCTGAATGGGGCAGAATCAAGCTTTTTTTCTTCCACCCCAATGGAGATATGTATTGCTCCACACATAACGGAGAGTTCTATAAGGGTCCGCAACCAGAAAATGAGCATGTGCCTTGGATGTATGAGCAGGCACAGAAAATAGGGAGAGGGTTTTGGAACAAGTTTGATGCACTGTTCTTCAATAGAGAAGGCATCCTACATGGTGTGCATAGTGATGACTGCTTCTACAAGGGTTCACCACCCACTGATGAAAATTATCCATGGATGACTTCAAGTACCAAAATTTGAAGTGGAAACTGGCGAAGGCTCACTCACTTTATGTCCTTTGACACTGAAGGAAAGCTGTGGTGTGTAGACAAGTACAACGGAAACATCTACAGGGGAGATCCACCAGAAACCGAATTTACAAACTATATTGTGAGGGCGGATTACTTGGGATGGCGTTATCATGTGTATCGACTCCTATCATTCACAAAAGACAAAACAATTCAGAGAATTCTGAGCTTGGATTTCCTGACTGCGAAGGAAGAAAGGACTTCTAAAAATCCTGAGGTGTTGGAGGAGAAGATTATGAAAAGGAGAAGCAGTTCTACATAAACCACCCTTCTTGAAAGTAACCCATTTTAAACTAGTAAAAAAATAAGGTATAAGCAACCACGATCCAGCTTGTGTGAAAAAATTGTGAAAAGTTTTTTAAAAAAATGTACGAAGGTATAAAAACATAGGCAAAAGTTTACAGCCTACATTTTTTGGGCTTCCCCCTTAGCCCTTGTTCACGGCTAACTTACATAATGATTTGCCTGGTTTAAATAGAGGGGTGGAGGGGGGGGGGAAAAAAGGGGATCCTGAAAAAAAACTTTGCCTTACCCTACCCCTTTTATGTTGTTTTGATTAACAAATTTTAAAAGGGGGAATAACTTTTCTTTTTCGTTTCATTTTTTTTGGTTATTTAACAATGATGTATGGAGGTCGTTCGATAATTCTCCCCTCAGTGTTTCGTCTCTAACTCGGTTCCGAATGCCTCGCGAATGTGTACCAGCTGTTACCAAACTCCACCTCTGCTGGGGCGCTCCACTTTCTCAATCCCAAAATATCTGAAACTTTCCATATTACCTGCATGTTTTTCAAGAAAATGCCTAACAGCACCTGACTGGTATGTATGTTCCCTTTCTGATACCTGCTATATGTTCGGGCTACCATTGTTTAAAGTTGCAAACACTGTTTCCCAATATAAAATTTCATCACATTTGGATTACAAAATATTGCATACATTACATGATGTGTGTCGTAATTGATAAAACTCGTGATTTAAATGTTCCTTTTATGTGTCGCTTTACTTTTAACTTTTTTATTCTTGAGCAAATTGGAAAGTTTTTGCCTATTACCCCGCATTGAAAAAACTTCTTGGGGAAAAACCATGTTTTTTTGAGGGGGATATTTACAAACTCATTGGAGAAATATTTTTCCAGTGTTTTATTGCATTTTGTATACATTGTATTCCATTATCTATAATTTGTGCAAATCCCTGATCCTGTCTCAAAATATTCACATTTTTGTAGAACACTTTCCTTATTTGATAGTAGTCATGACTATATGGGGTGGAAAAGACTATTTTTGGGGTTTTTTAGACAATTTTTTCGGGTTAGAACATAATAAGGAATCGTTTTAATCGTTTATTAAGCGTTTTATTTCCCATACTTTTCTCCGCTTTTTCCAACTGATTCGATTTATAACCTCTTGTTTTGAGCCTTTCTATTATTACTTCTTTTTCTTTTTGATAATCACTTTAGTTCGTGCATAATCTTCGTGCTCTTATCATTTCCCCCAAAGGTATCGAATCTAATGTATGCCTTGCATGGCAACTGTCTGCTCTTAAAATTGTGTTACCACTGTTAGGTTTGCTGAACAAAGTTGGGGAAATTGTTCCCTTAACACTATCTCCTTGTAATTGTATATCCAAGAAAGATATTTTTTTCTTCTGATATGTATGTGTGAATTTTAAATTACAGTCATTTTTATTAAGGTACGAGACAAAGTCTGGTATGGACGCCACACCGCGACCCCACACCAATAGGAGGTCGACGATGTAGCGCCCATACAGAGTATGTCTTGCCCAATGGGGTTATCCATGCTATATATAACCCCATGTTCCCACCATGACATGAACAAATTCGCTATGGTGGCTGATGATGTCGCTCCCATTGTGGCTCCCACCAATTTATTAATAAACCTCTTCGAATTTAAAGTAATTGTTTTACAATAGAAAATCCACACTTTCCAATATGAAAATCTGAAGTATTTTGTAATCAATGTGATGAATTATATATTGGAAGCAGTGTTCGCAAACTTAAAACAAGGATAGCAGAACATATAGCAGGTTTCAGGTGCTGTTAGGCATTTTCTTGAAAAACATGCAGGTAATATGGAAAGTTTCAGATATTTTGGGATTGCGAAAGTGGAGCACCCCAGCAGAGGTGGAGATTGTTAACAGCTGGTGCGCATGCGCGAGACGTTCTGGATCCCCGAGTTAGAGACGAGAACACTGAGCGGTATGAATTATCGTAACAACCTGCATCTCCTATTTTAAAAAACCAAATAAGATGAAAAAAGGGTTTAAAAATGAGAAAAGTGTTTGAGTATGTTTTTAAATTTTTAATACATTTTTTAAAATTAATAGAGAGGTAGGGGTTACGGCAAGTGATGGGTTCAGGTTGCCTTTGTTCTCCCCCCCCCCCCCCCCTTAAACCAGGCATATGCATTATGTAATTTAGCAGTGAATAAGGGCTAAGGTGAAGCCCGAAAAAATGAAGGCTGTAAATTTTTGCCTATATTTTTTACCTTCTGTACGTTTTTGGAATAAAAAATTATCCAAATTTTTTTCATACAAGTGGATTGTGGTTGCTAAACTTTATTTTGGGGCTTTTGAACTATCCTGTGACGGGGGGGTTAAAATCAGCAAGTGGAAGCAAAATGATTGCAAGTATGGGAGGGACAGGTGCAAGTAGCAAGTTGGGTGAGCTCCATCAGGGATGTTTATTTCATTCAAGAGTTAATTATAAACTAGGGCTACTCTTCGGTTGGCTGCAGTCGTGGGTTTTTCTGGAAAACACCACTGCAGTTTTTAGTCAAAGTCACAAGTCAGCCTAAAGGGAATGGGAAATGTGAAGGTAGGGAATATCCTTCTGCTGCCTCCTGTAGGATCCACTTGTGGATTTGGCTCAAAAAACTGTCTCAACAATTGCAGCCGTATTTAATGAGGCCACTACTGTGTGTACTGGAAATTTGGCATATTTGACTACACCCTATTGTTTGCCTGTCTACTGTTGCTAACCAAACTTTTCCTGTCCCTCCCCTCCTGATTGCCCTTCTTCGGTTTTTCAAAAAAAAATCTGTTGAAAGGTGGATCCACGGCAAAGATCTTTTCAATTGTTTTCTTAATTAATTTGTGCCCTTCCCCTAAATCGGCTTTAAAAAATTTTATTTTAATGTGACAGTTTCCATAAAACTGTAAAGGAGTCGAGCAGTTTCACCCATGAACATGGATTCACGATTGAAGTAGGAGCTGAAATTACTTATTCGAGCGGAATTCCTTTTATTTCTGAAGGAAGCATGAGATTTCCATGAACATGAGCACCACTCACAACTGGAGCTTCGAAAAAGCCAATGAAACGGAGGTAAGTCCAAGAGATCATTGTATGAAAACACCTAGATGGGTGCAGGACTCTTTGGATAATATTAAAAGCCAAACTTAAAGGGGTGATCCCACCATAGGATACACCATCAAGGTCTGATAGGTACAGCTCTCACCTCTGGGCTCCACATTTACATCGGGAACGGAGGCACGAGTGTCGCTCAGGTTTGAGATCTGGTCACGCTTGCACACCACTCTGGATTTTGTTCTATGGGAGTTCTGAGTACGGCCAACATATTGCTTCCCTATACTGGGAACTCCCATAGAACAGATTGGAGAACACAGCGCTCCCCTCTACTGGGAACTCCCATAGAACAGAAAGGAGAACACAGTGCTCCTCTGTACTGGGAACTCCCATAGAACAGAAAGGAGAACACAGCACACCCCTGTACTGGGAATTCCCATAGAATAGAATGGATAACAAAGTGCTCCCCTGTGCTGGGAACTCGCATAAAACAGAAAGGAGAACACAGCACTCCCCTAAACTGGGAACTCACAAAGAACAGAATAGAGAACATAGTGCTCTGCTGTACTGGGAACTCCCATAGAACATAATGGAGAACTTAGTGCTCCATGTACTGGGAACTTCCATAGAATAGATTGGAGAATACACCGCGCCCCTGTATTGGGAACTCCCATAGAGGAGAATGGAGAACACAGTACTCGTTTGTGCTGAGATGTCCCATAGAACAGAGGGGAGAACACAGCGCTCTACTGTACTGGGAACTCCTATAAAACAAAATGGAGAGTCTTGCACAAGTCAAACTGGCTCTCTACTCTGAGCTGACACCTTTGTGGGCCCGATCCTCATATACTGTAGTAGCCAGGCCAAGAGGTGATACCTTCACCTATTAGACCTTGATGGAGTATATGTTATTGATTTGCCATCAAAGTCTATGGTGGAAATAAACCTTTAAATGTCATCTCACTTTTGGATATCATTTTTTTTATTTTACAAATTAGAGTACATCGGACTGTGCTGTCTAAGTCTGACTTTAACTCTTAACCTCAACAATAAGATCTGGACTTCGTTAAAGGGTATTCCCAAGTCATAGTACATAGAGTGGTCTTGAATTTCTGGTGGGAGTAAAGACAACAGCAATGTGGACCATGAAGGGGTTTAAAAGGGTTTTGCCCTGATGCAATGTTAATGTGGGATCCTCCAAAATGGGTATTTAATCACTTTTCTAAATATATGTGATTACAAAAAGTGAAGCCTGTTAGAGCTACAGCATTGATCATTCCCCCTTAGTTTCCTGAAAATTTACATTAGACATGACCAGGACACTGACATGAGCTGATCTGCTGATTGCACTTCTTATCTGATGACAGGGAACATGAAGGAGCTTGCAAGGGGCTAGGGAGAAAGTGCAGTATATGAGTCTGCTGTTTAAAGAATCCACTGGTTGTAATTTTATTGATTAAGTAAACTTTAGACACGCTCCCTGCTTCCTCACTCTCTGCTCACCACTTCCTCTCCCCAGTGACTCAGCATGCTTTGTTTATATTCTCTCCTGAGCAGATAAGAGGTAAGGACCTCACTTCATGGCAAAACCCCTTTAAGGCTTAGTCAAGGGAAAATGGAGACATCCTGCAGAAGTTGACGATTGTAGACAACATCATGGGGTTTAGCCACAGTTGTAGCTAATATTAATCACTAATGACTTGAAGTTTGAGTCATAGACATAGTTGAGGCTTCAACTGAGAAACAAATCCTGATAAGAACTTAAAGTAACTTCAAGTAAAATCCACACAAGGTGGGCTTAATTCTTGGGATTTTTTCCATTTTTACCTAATTTCTTCCCCCTCTATGGAGTCCTACGGGTGTTGTTATCATAATTCAAGCCATCTAGGCCCCAGACCAGCCCTGCCGGGATAAGGGTAAAAACTGACTTCCTAGATACTTTATCTGATGATTTTCTTTTTTTTTGGTTTAAAAGGGTGTTTCCGCAAAGTAAAGTCTGCCCCACGGTGGGCCCTCTGGCTAGCTGCAAGACAATCGAGCATGAGAGTGAGGAGAGTGGTGCTTGTGGCTGTCTTCTCCACTCACTTATGTAGAAGCTCCAGGTATAGCTGAGTGTGTGCACTTGGCTATATTCTGGAGCTCCCAAAGAATGAGGTGGACATTTGAAAAACCCCCCTCCTCATTTCAGTAGCTGTGAGAAAAAACCTGTGCAATAGCCTTACTTTGTGGGAAACCCTTTAACCATTTTTACAGAAAATACAATAAAAAGAGTCTGTGGAAGTTTAGCTTTTACCCTTAATTAGCAAGTAGGTATGGACTTTAAGGATATTTCCAAGTAAAAGGTACTAAGAGTGTTTAAAAATGCGGGGGGGGCCAAGAAAAAAGCAGCTGAACCGAGGAGGTAAGGGCAAAAATGAAGACATCCCATGGAAGTTTAAACAGGTAGAAAAGAAAAGGGGTTTCAGATAATTTTGTAGTAATATTAAACTATGGAGTTTGGTTGAGTCAAAAAGTGTCGGGGAAAAGCTGGGGGATAAATCAGAGGAGAACTGGACTGATTAATGTACGATCATCAGGAACAAACGACAGCTCAGGGGGATGACTAGCTCAGAAAAATAACATGCCAGAAGTTTGGAAATTTCATAAGCTAAGTTGATGAAACCCTGTTGACCATGTGGGGTCAGGCTCTTATTAGCCCCATAAATAATCAAGCAGAAGAAAGTAAGTAAAATTAAATATAGTATAGATCTCAGATCCCATGTGACAAAGTAATTTGCCTTGGGGTTTCAGGTTCCTTTCTGGGTTGTTTGTTCTTCTTATGCCCTTTTTTTGATATTCTCATAATTCTGTAGCGAATTTTACAAATTGTTTTTCCCCAAGGATTCTCCTTTTTTGCCCTTCACCCATTTTCCCCAAAAAACCAAATTATTTACATTTTTCTTTTGGAAGTATTCCACCCAATTATCAATGGCAAATCGATAGGATATGCCTTAAACGTGTGATAGGTGCGGCTCCAATCTGGGACACACATTCATCGTGGGCATGGGCCCCCTTTAAGGTATCTGCCATAATGGAGAGTAGGTCCACTTGCAAAAAATTTACCATTTTTCCCATGGGATTACTGAGTATGGGGAGCGGTTTTTTTGGTTATCTCAAGAAGAGCCCCCAAAACCCCTCTGTTTTAAATAAAAGGTTGTTTGGAAAACCCTTCCCTTGATTTCATAGGAAGTTCCCGTACATTTTAAAAGTCAATAGGAGAGTTCCACCACCTCTTAATTAAAAAAGAGATGTTTTCGGGGTCGTTCTCGAGAATTGTGGGTCCCATTCCTATCGATATGCATCGTGTTATGGTGGAAAAAAATTTTTTTTTACCTTCCCCTTTCCCACCTACAAAAGCCACCAAAATACCAGACACAGGAAAATTATTACTTTTCTTATTTTTCATTAAAAAAACAATGGTGACTAAAAATCTTTTTAACTTTCTTTTCTTCTACAGGGCACCCCTTTTCATAAGCACAAATGTACCTGGGGGCTGGTAAAGCCCCTCAAAATGGTGCTTTTGTGACAAAAAACGGAAAAGATGTCCCTTTACAAGGCCAAAACCCGGACCCTGTTTTGGGTTTTGGACTGAAATAAGGGAATGTGGAAAGGGGGTCTCCCATTACCACTTTTGGTTACCCAGGAGGATTACAAAAAAATAGATGGCCATATAGATTTACTACTTATAGATCATAAACTGACTTTGCTGAAAAAATTATAAAAAAATGACCAGTAAAATTATGTTTTCTGCAGAGATTTAACAGAAAAATTTAAAATTTAAATTTAAAATTTGGAGCTGATAAAACCAAGACTTATTCCTTACATGTTGGTTCTTAATGGTTTGTTAAGGTTGAAAAAACATGTCTCCTACTCTCAAAAAAAGCTTCACCCGTACATGATATGTCTTATAGTTGCCCGGAAAAAGGTGGGCTGAGCCAGACTTGTTTGGTATTTGGCTCTACACGCCCCGTATGTATGACCTGCAAAAAAACAGAAAGGGGAAAGGGGTGCCTGAGCCCGACTTGTGGGATTGATCTACACTGCCCTGTATGTATGACCGCAGAAGAACAGCCAACCAGGGTAAAGGTGGGGCCTGAGCCAGACTTGGTATTGGCTCAAAAAATGTCCTATGTATAAACCTGCAGAAGAATGGGGCCCGTAAAGGGGTGCCTGAGCCAGACTTGTGGTATTTGGGGTACACTGCCCATAAATTTTGCCTCGAAAAAACAGCCAAACCCGGATAAAAAGGGGGTGCCCGAGCCAGACTTGTGGATTGGCTCTACACTGCCCCCGTTGTATGCCTGCGAAGAACAGCCCGAAAGGGTAAAGGGGGTGCCCGAGCCAGCTTGTGGTATTTGGGTCTACACTGCCCTGTTGTTTGACCGCAGAAGAACAAGCCCGACCAGGGAAAAAGGGGGGCCTAAGCCGACTTTTTGTTTTGGACTAGACGCCCCGCATGTATGATCTGCAAAGAACAGTCGACCAGGGTAAAGGTTGGGGGTGCCAGACTTGTCATATTGGCCTACACTCCTGTAGTATACCTGCAGAAGAACGCCAGGGTAAAGGGGGTGCCTGAGCCAGATTGTTGTATGGCACAAAATGCTGCTGCATGTACGGCCTGCAGTTTAAACAGGGCATACTTCTGGTGCTTTTATCCTTTAAAAATTTTTAAACTGGCTTGTCAGCACCAGGATTCATACATGTCACCCTAAATGTGTAAGGTACTACAAACAGAATGCAAGCAGCTCATAAGACTCAAGGTCTCAGATTAACAGTATACTCTGCATCAGCTACAGGTAAAACTCAGTTTCCTAGAAGGATGACAATTCACCATTTTCAATTATTCGAGCTCACTGGTGCCACAAAGTCAGCTGGTCAGTCTTGAGAGTTGTTCTGATCTAGTAAGCAGGAGAAGGCAAAATGTCAGGAAGATTCCTTCCTTTGTTACAGTAACAGAGGTGGAGCTATATGTGAAAGAAAGCAGACATGTTTTTCTAATCCTGGAAGAACCGTTTAAAGGGGTTGTCTCACTACATTGATTCATCTTACTTCAGTACTGTTTTCTTGGTTTCACTTTGCATTCAGGAGTGAGTCTACTGGCTTCCACTATGCACCAGTAGAAGCCAGGTCTGTAACTATAGCAACCAGTGCTAGCAGCCTATCAGGAGAGATCAAACAGGTCTGTATCTATAGTGACCTAAGGAGCTGATGCAGCCCATGCAAGAGAGGATATCTAGGAATAGGTAGGACACTGTTAAAGGGGTTTTGCGAAGATATAATGTTAACGTGGGATCCTCCAAAATGGGTATTTAATCACTTTACTAAATATATGTGATTACAAAAATTGCAGTCTGAGAGAGCTACAGGCTGCCTTACCTGCCCTTAGTTACTTAAAAGCTTGCATTAGATACGACCAGGCAAGGTGACAAGAGCTGCTGGCCGGGCTTGCGCAGAGCACACTTCTTATCTGATGAGAGGGAGCTGAAGAAGCTTTAAAGGCACCGGGTAGAAATATGTTGTCTTTTGTATACAGAATCCACTAGTTGAAGTTTGCTAATTTGAGTGAACACTTCACACGATCCCTTATGCATGGCTCTGTGCTCTGGCTGTGTCACTCTCTCTCTCTCTCAGCTCAGCATTACTTTGTTTATATTTGCTTCTTAACAGATAAGGCACGACCTGGCAAAACCCCTTTAATGGACATATATTGTAAAGTGACTTGTTTTTGCAAGATCTTTAACATAAAAAGCAGCAATCCCTGTCGTGAGACAACCCCTTTAATGGTCATGAAGTGCAAATGCACAAAATTACCATTTATGGTTGAGCCCAATCAGTTGTGTCTATGTAAAAGCTGTAGGAGAATTACTGCTAGGGAACCATTTCTTTCCAAGTGTACGCCTGATTGAAGCAATTTTCCAAGTCACCACTCGCTTTTTGGTGGCCTGAAAAATTGTTCTATGACAGTTCACAATAAGCCAGGGATTCTTGATGTGCGCTCATTCTATCAAAAGTTCACATTGTTAATTCTGCTCTGGAAGAAACACTCCAACCCTTGGAAAACAAAGTCCCACAATTCTCTACGATTCGAGGCTCACAGTGATGAGACATAGGAAGATTTTATGTGGAGTGGACAATGATCAGATCTTATAAATCCATGGGGCGGGGATGAATTAATAACTAGGACTTCTCCCACTGATGTAATGAGTGTTACCCATCACCAGGAGGACGTCTCTCCATGTTGGAGATGATCCAGGACTTGCAAAGAAAGTCAATTGTTTTATAGAATCAGGCGGACACTTATCAGTAGATGAAATATATGAATAACTCGAGATGTCTGGTCCATAAATTCTGCAATAAAACCTTACATATTTTCCTACTACCCCGTGTCATGTATTTCTCTAGTCTCCAACTACTAAGAATCAATATACAATAAACTTTAGTGTGTATTGCTCATTATGTTTGTGCGCGTTATTTATGATGACTCGGACTGGCCCACAGGAAAGTAGGGGAACCTTTGGTGGGCTCCTGGGCAACCCAGGCATGGGGCAAATTTTTCAGAGTGAAGGGCAGAAAAAGAGAGGCAGAAAACAGGAGTCATGTGCACTCATGTACAGTAGGTGTAGGGTAGCCCAAAGAATCGACTCCACCTGAGGGCCCTAAAAATAAACTCCATTGGTGGGCACCAAGAATCCACTAGTTGTCCTGAGTAGTGTTGAGCGATTACGTTGGCTATCGACATCGGGCGATAGTCGATAGTCGGCCACCATCGATAAGGTTTTTCGATGTGACAGTCGATTATGACGATGACCTTTAAAGTCTATGGAGAAGCAACAACACCTTCATTCTTACACCCAAACAAGGCTGGAGAAGCTGAAATTAACATCCACAACAGTCAAATGGATACGTGCTATATCTTAGGCAACACACTTAGGTTATAAAAGTCACAGACAAAAAGTCACAGACCATTTAACTATCCCTGTCTTGTCCCACAGCATGCCCCTTAAACCTGCATCACCCACAAATTAAAAAGTGTCAGAAGGCAGTATGATTTGAACCATCATCTTACTTGAACTGGACATTGAATATCCCTGTCCTGGAACGCAGCATAAACCCTTAAACCTGTCTGACCCCAATTAAAAAGTGCCGGAAAAAAGGAGTCTTTCAACCCACCATTTTATTTTCACTGGACATTGACTATACCTGCCCCTGGCCACAGCATGAGCCCCAAACCTGCATGACCCCCACATTTAAAAAAGTCCCGGGAAAAAAGGAGTCTTTCAACCACCATTTTTAGTTTCACTGGACATTGACTAAAACCTGTCCTGGGCCACAGCATGAGCCGCAAACCTGCATGACCCCCACATTTAAAAAGTGCCGGAAAAAGGAGTCTTTCAACCACCATTTTATTTTTCACTGGACATTGACTATACCTGTCCTGGCCACAGCATAGCCCAAACCTGCATGACCCCCACATTTAAAAAGTGCGGGAAAAAAGGGAGTCTTTCAACCACCATTTTAGTTGAACTGGACATTGACTATACCTGTCCTGTGCCACAGCATGACCCAGGGCCGAGTTACAGTGGGTGCGGTGAGAGCCCAGGCTGGCGTCCGTCATCTATTAAACACGCAGCTTAAAATGCCCTGATGACGCAGCAACGAAAAACTGTCGTGCTGAAGCAGAGTGCGGAAGCAGAAGTGTGAGAACTCCAGCCTTCCTCAGAAACACAGTCAAGACCGGGGTAGCGCTTGCCCCTCCGAAATGAGTGCGGACCAATTGAGCTTCACTTGGAAATACGGGTGGTTAACGCTACTGTTACACCCAGGTGCCCTTTATCTGGCATTCTTTTCTCATTTTACTCAACGTGCTGGAGGAAATGGTCTCTGTATTTTGGGTTCTCTGTCCGTGCTTCATACTCCATGTCCTCTGAATAACCAAACATCGGTCAAGTCTTTCTGTACCTCCCTTGTACAATTCAGAGGAATTTTTTGAACAGCTATTTTGTACATGCAAGATTTTTAGTACTTTAATTCTAGAAAACACATTGTTAAAATCGGATGGAATCCCACCATGTCTTTGTTTCCTTTTTTAATTGTTTTAAATGGGTTGTCTCAAAAAAGGGATTGATAGCTATGTTAAAGATCTTGCAAAAACAATCATTTTGCAATATGTTCCATTAACAGTGTCCTACCTATTCCTGTTTTCTGACAGCACCATCACCCTTAGCCACTCTTGACCATTGTGAAGAACAAAGGGTCTGTTAGAAACAACTTTTAATTAGAATAGGACCGTAGTAAAGCTGCATGTCACAGAAAAAATGCCTCCAAAAATTCAAAGCATGACCCTTGATCCACTTTGGACAATTGTGAAGAACAAATGTCTGTTAGAAACAACATTTTTTTAGAATATGACCTGTAGTATAGCTGCATGTCACAGCAAAATGCCCCCAAAAATTCAAACATGACCCATGAGCCATTTTGACAATTGTGAAGAGCAAATGTCAATTAGAAACAACATTTTTTAGAATAGGACCTGTATATTGCTGCATTTCAAAGCAGCATGACCCAAAAAATTATAAAAATGACTTCTCAGCCACTGTTAAAATTGTGAAGGAGAAATGCCACTTAGAAGCAACATTTCTGTTCCAAAGGACCATGTTTATTGCTGTATCTCACAGCAACATGACCCCAAACAATTATAAATATGACTTCTCAGCCCACTGTTAAAAATTGTGAAGAGAAATGCCACTTAGAAGCCACATTTCTGTTCCAAAGGACCATGATTATTGTTTATCCCCACAGCAACATACCCCAAAAAATTATAAATATGACTTCTCAGCCACTGTTAAAAATTGTGAAGGAGAAATTCCACTTAGACGCCACATTTCTGTTCCAAAGGACCATGTTTATTGCTGTATCTCACAGCAACATGACCCCACATAATTATAAAAATGACTTCTCAGCCACTGTTAATAATGGTGAGGCAACATGTCCCCAAAACCATTGACAATGTAAAAAAATTCTAAAATGAAGTGAGTAAATTGAATATGGTTTTTGTCATGAAACCTTGGTGTTTTTTAGTCTCCTCACAGCAAAACCAGCAAAATTAAACTGTGGGAATTGAGAATAAAAATTGCAGGTAAGAAATGATCATTTTAAAAATAAGTTTTTAAAAGAGGAAAATTTCTGTTTGGAGAGGAATGTGAAGTAGACCAGAAACTAATCGTGACCTCGGCAATTGGGGCCACAACATCATCAGAGATCCAGGGCCTGATTCATCTTGATAAAAGTCAAACGATCCACATTATCTGGGGAAAGCCGGATGCGTTTGTCTGTAAATGACTCCTCCACTGTGCTGAAGGCCCGCTCAGATATGACGCTGGCTGCTGGGCAGGACAACACCTCTAGGGCGTGGCGAGCCAGCTCGGACCATTCGTCCATTTTGAATACCCAGAAGTCTATTGGGTCGGAACACATACAAAAACATGGGTGTTGAGACGCAGATAGCCCGTGCACCATGATCTTAAGCTGGTCTGGGGTGTTGTATTTTGTGGCTGCATTGCATGCGTTGGTGAGGTGGTAAATAAAGATTCCCAGAGGTCACCCATTAGGCTTCTGCCACCTTGCCTGCTGCTGCCGCTGCCGCCCGCTAACGGCTACTTGGCCCCTCTACTGCTGTCAGTCGCTGGCTTGTTCCACCATGACATTTGAAGAACGTGAAGCAGATGCAACAGATGTCTCCAGTTGATCAATCAGAAAGGCTCCATTTCCTGCATTTTACTCTCAAATTTGGGTGGATGGAAGGAAAGTGCTGAGTTTTTGTTTTGTACCGGGGATCCAGGGGGTGTTCCCCCAGTAACTGTTGTTCATTTTGATGGCCTAATGCGAGGATCATGTTGGGGGAAATGGAGCATCCAAGCACTCATTGAGAAGATGAAGCCTTGGGTGTTCCCAAGCCTCTGGGTTGAGGGGCACTAGCAAAATCATCTTCCTCATCTGCCTCAAATTCACGCCAACCTTTTTTCCAAGGCAGGGACGCGATGTCTAGGAATACCTCCTTCCTCCTCCTCCTACCGCTTCCTCCGCACAGCTTCAACACACCCCCTGACTTGCCTCAGATGATGCACCCTGAGAGCTGAGGTCCCCGCCTTGCACTAGCTCTGGACCCCGAACCACTGCCTAATGAAGACCGAAAAAAATTGAGAAACTGTCGGGCCTTGTGATTTGACGGAGAAAAGGCTCCGTGTCTGCATCTGTGTCTTCTCCTCCTCCATCGCTGCGGGACCTGATTTTTCAGAGTGTCCAACGATCGTTCCAGAACTAAAAAAGACACCACAATTTTCATGTACAAGGGAAGTCCCTGCCTTTGGGGGCTTTTAAAACTGGCAAGTAGTGCAAGTCTTACTGCCTCCACTGCGGTTTGGTCAACACCCGGAGTCTGCACCGCTGCTTGTCAGGGCCATGTGTCCCCTTCATACTGCGTAATGGCATTTCGCTCTCCACAATCGCTGGAGCATGTTTGGGGGGTGGAATCCAGCTGTTTCCATGTCAACATGAGACGTTGACGGGGAGGCCGAGCTACGCTGCAACCACCAGCCAATGAAGCAGGTGCGAACGGGCAGTGGGGAACTCAGACCTCGGGGCCTTCTTCACAGGCAGTCCAAACACGGAGCTCTTTAAAATTTTTGACGACAAGGTTCATGACATGTGCCAGCAAGGGATGTGCTCCAGCCTACCGATCTTAAGCGGCCAGCAGATTTCCCCATTTATGGGACACCACCTTGCTGGGACAAAGTTCTGTCACCCAGCCAGCGCTGATCTCGTTGCAGAGGGGCCGTCCACAGCTCCTACCTGTTGTTGGGAAAAGGGCTCCAGCCAATTAATTTTAACCAGGCCTGGGGCTCTGGGCACGGATGCCCCCAAGGGCTTTGGGGAAAAAGCCTCACCAACCCTCCTGCGATTTTGAAGACTGGCCGACCTTTGACCCGTCACCCCCAGAGACAACCAACCAGCTCACCCAGTGAGCTTCACAGAGATATAGCGGCCTTGGCGTGCTTACTAGCCATGTGTCGGTGGGGAGATGACTTTTCCGGGCACAGATGCAGACAAAGCGCTTAAATTTTAGATGACACGTGGCTGGCCAGGGCAGGGGCGGCTTTTCTGGGAAAGGGAAAAGCCTGCACGGCATCTGGTATGGGCAGTTTAGGGCCATGACGTGCGGAACCCATCGTGTCCCCCCAGAAAGGAAAGGTCAACAATTCCAAGGCCCAAAGCCTGCAATGCCGGGCATCACTTTTTGGCTTTGGATGGTTTGGGTTTAAAGTGTTTCTTTCTGCTCACCAAACCTTGAAGACAGAAGGCGGCTTGCTAGACTGGCTGCTGTACGCGGCAGGCTCAACTGCGAAGGGGAAGGGTAAGGGTCTCTGGTGGGCTGGTGGATCCTGTCGCGACGGTGGAGCTGAAGCGGAGGCTGACCCATTTCAGACTCTGAAAAACATGGCAGCGAAACCTTGGTTGGCGAGGAGAGGAGGCGAGACGAGGGTGTGACAGGTTGGAGGCCCAGCTGGTCTGCCTTTTTTGCCAAGTGTTCCTCATTTTTCAACTCATGCAAATTTGCTGCATTACTAGACATGTGGTGGGGTTAACCACTTTTAAATTCTTGCTTCTCTTTAGGACGAAAAAGGCGGCTATGACATCGCTGGTGAATCAGAGGCTTTCTAAAGAGGCCCAGGCTGAGAAGTCCTGGACCTTTTGACGGGGATAAGCGAGGAGCGGGTTTGCCTGACTGGGCTGGCGAATCATTAACCGGACTTCTGCGACCGCCCCCTCTCCCTTTTGTGGCGGACCCGTAAATTTACACTACCCCATCGTCTTCCTCCTCGTCCATTGATTAAAACGCTTTGCAAGCAAATTCTGCGGGAAAAACCAGGATGGATCCGAATGTCGTCATCATCATCATCATCACACAGGGGACTTGGGTTCTACTTTCTGCTCCAAGCTGCGGGCTACAAGCAAGGAGCATTGCAAGGCGTTTCCACCGCCGGGATTTTTGCCGAATGACCGGCTTCCTTCACCTCCTCTATGCAATCAGGAACTGGCGTCAAACATACTAAATCATCCTCTTTATCTTTTAACATGCCTTCGACCCAACCGCAAATTTGTCATCAAAAGGTCTTCAGACAAAGGATTATCCACATGGTGGGTACAAAAGAGTTTGACAATTGGGCTGCTCAAATTTTAGGAACATGCTGATGATCTGATGAAAGACATTTGTGCCTGACTAGGAAACGAGGAGGTAAGACTGCTAGATGCAGGTTGCATTAACCACTGAAGGGCAGATTGGCGACATGTTCGTTACTTAGATTCACAGGGCCCCACCCAGCATACAGGCTTACGGTCTGCAAATTTACGATCCGCGGCATGCGTGTTTGTCGCCCGCACTAGAAGAACCTTCCTCGTACCTCTACCTCCATTGCTAAACCCCCTCTTGCTCGCTTACCACCTGCATTTTGCTCCCATGTTTCAGAAATAAAAATTTGAGAAGTATCGAATAGTTTTTTTTTGGAAAAGGGCTCTTATTAAAGACGCCAAAACACAGCATTCCAAATCCCTCTAATCAAAACAAAATTGCTGGATTCAAATTTAAAATGCAAAGGGTCACTATCAAACAATCTGGAATTGGCAAAAGTGCAAAAAACAACGGATCTGTTAGTTTTGGTTAATAACGGTATTTTTGCACCTTTCAATCACCTGTGGTGACTATAGAATTGCTGTTTAAGATTTACATGGGGCTGCTTCAATGAACAAAGCTGGTGCGCAAAGTCAAAAACACGTATCGTTAAAGTTTTCCCCCGTATAATACAAAGGATTTTTGCACCTTTCAATTCACCTGTGTGACTTAAATTGCTGTTTAAGATTTACGGTGGATGCTGCGTCAATGAACAAGCTGGGTGCGCAAAATCCAAAAACACTATCTGTTATGTTTTCCCCTATATACAAAACCCTATATTTTGGGACCTTCAAACACCTGGGGAAAATAGAATTGGGTGTTTTAAGAATTACGTGGATGCTGCTCAAAGAACAAAGCTGGGTGCGCAAAAGAAAAACACGTATCTAGTTATTTTTTTGATGATCACCTTTTTTTGGGAACAAAAACCTGGGGGCTGACTAAAAAGATGCTGGATTGAAATTTAACGGCAAGGGTTGGTATATCAACTACAGTCGAATGGGTAAAATTGAAAATAACACCTATCTGAAATGTATACCCGATAATAAAAGTGGAGTTTTTGCACCAAAAAAAGAACCTCGTTACTAGAAATGAGTGACCAAATAATTTAGGGTGCCCCCAAAATCCAGGAATATTTTTTAATAGCAAACTGTTAATAATAAAGATATTCCCCTACAATGTCTCAAAGTCCCTTGGTAAACTTTATCCATGTTTTATAGATTAGATTTGTCTGTGTTCGCCCCGGGCCCCCCCGCTCCCCCCCCCGGAATTTACCAGCGGTAGTGCGCTTTAAAATTCCTAGCAAAAAAAAAATCTTCAAATCTCAATCTAACAAAATTAAGGATCACAAACTAATAAAAGAGGTTTTTTCTGTGCCAGAAATAACTAATATCCAAGCGTTTGGGGGCCCAGGGGAGAGCCAGGGGCCTATCCCTATAGACGCGAAGCACAGAGGCTGAAACAGGAAAACCTTTTCTATTAAAACAGGTCTGTGATTTTTCCACCAATCGCAACCATACACTCCCATCATACGTCACACACAAAAATCTCCCCCCTCTATCTGAATCTATTTCTGCCGCCAAAAGAAGGGAACGCCCAAAATGGCGCATCTTAAAAGATATGCAAGATTTTTAAACCCTTAAATCGCATGATCTGAAAATTTTGATCACCGTAAAAACCTTGCCGATTTCAACTTTGTCGATAAAAATCGCTCAACACTAGTCCTGAGGAATCTCACTTCACTGGTGGACCCCAAAATCGATTTCCCTGGTGTGCACCAAGAATGTATTCCACTGGTGAGCCCCCAGGAACCAACTTCACTACTGGGCCTCAGTAAACATCTCCACTGTTGGGCACTAAGAATTAAATCCCTTTTGGGTTGGCCCCAAAACAATTCTACCCAGCTGTTTTTGATGAAGGCTGTCCTTGTAATCCAAGGGGAGCTCGAGTTTTACCAAAAAAGATCTTGGGGCTCTTTATGGGAAATTGAGGGGGGAAATTTCCTTTTTTTTGTATTTTGGGGTCTAAAAGGGCATTAGTCCCTTTGGGTAAAAACACGAACAACCTTTTAACAAGAAATTACTTCCACCACAACAAAACCTCTGGATCCAAAAAATTAATAATGCACAAATTAGCCCAAAGACACAAAAAAAAAATAAAACTACAAAAAATGGCCGCTCAAAAAAAAACCCAATATTGATCACATAAAACTTTTTTTAATGACTTCTAAGAATTACAGAAATCCTGCAAAATGTTTTCCTCATAAGTGATAGAGAACTTACACTAAAACCTTACTCTAATTCATGCATTCAATCTTGACTTTACTGATAACGGGGGCAATCAGTCAGATTATAAGAAAAAGATAGCAGAATCCTTACTATTTAAAGGGGTGGGTCAGGGGTCATTTTATCAGAAGAAAAGCGAGTCATTGTCATTCATTACACTCATTTCATTAAAAAGGGGGGTACAGAGATATCTCATTAAACATAAGAGGGAAGGATCACAGAAATATTTAGTACATTTAAGGGCAGATCACAAGTCATCTCATTTAAAATTAAGGGTGGATCAGAGGGTTTATCCATTAGCATTATATTTCAGAGCAAAGTCATTTTATTAGCATTAGAGGGCAGGATCAGAAAATTAATCTTATTAGCATTAGAGGGCAGGATCAGCAGAATCATCTCATTAGCATTGGAGGGCAGTATCAGCAGAGTCATCTCATTAGCATTAAAGGGCAGGATCAGCACAGTCATCTAATTATCATTAAAGGGCAGGATCAGCAGAGTCATCTCATTAGCATTAGAGGGCAGGATCAGCAGAGGCATCTCATTAGCATTAGAGGGCAGGATCAGCAGAGTCATCTCATTAGCATTAGAGGGCAGGATCAGCAGAGTCTTCTCATTAGCATTAGAGGGTGAGATCAGCAGAGTCATCTCATTATCATTAGAGGGCAGGATCAGCAGAGGCATTTGATGAGCATAAGAGGGAAAGTCATCTCAACATAAGAGGGCAGAATCAGCTGAGGCATCTCATTGGCATTAGAGGGCAGGATCAGCAGAGTCGTCTCATTAGCATTAGAGGGCAGGATCAGCAGAGTCATCTCATTAGCATTAGAGGGCAGGATCAGCAGAGGCATCTCATTAGCATTAGAGGGCAGGATCAGCAGAGTCATCTCATTAGCATTAGAGGGCAGGATCAGCAGAGGCATCTCATTAGCATTAGAGGGCAGGACCAGTAGCATCATATCATTAGCATTAGAGGGGAGGATCAGCATGTTGACATTGTGTAGTGAGACCACATCCAGAAGAGATACTGAGTGACAGGAGGGGGAACAGGTTTGTATCTAGTTGATCCTCTTGCTGACATTTCTCTTCTCACAGTTTCTTTGAGATCCTTCAGACTTTCTCTCTCTGCAGCTACAGGAGCTGAGTTAATGATCTACACTGAGCAGCAGGTCCAGGTTTTCCTCTCCTGTCACTCAGAGCCCTTTAAACTCTTCTCTGCATAAAATCTAGGTTATTGACAAGCAGAGAAGATGTCTCCTCAGTGAGAAGCAGGTCACTGGGTGAAAAATCTGCACAGCAAGAGACTCGCACTGAATACCAATGGGGTGTAAGTCTCTATGCTCTGCATGTTTTCTAATAAGGGTCTCTAATATTTGTAACAGAATTGAATTTTTTTTGTTTTCTCCATTTCTTTACATACATATACATATATACATATATATATATATATATAATATATATATATATATATACATATATATATATATAATATATATATATATATATATATATATATATATATATATATATATATATATATATATATATATATATATATATATATATATATATATATATATATATATACGAATTTAAAAAAATGTTTGGGAGGAATTCATTGGTGTATCAGCTGTCACGGGTGCCCCTGCAACTCTCTCTGAGGGTAGCAGACGCACCCATGTCCCGCTAGCGAGCTACCCGCATGCGCTCAGCTTACTTACCCGGCTGCGCTCCTGCCGATGTCTCTGTCTCCTGGGCATGCGCGCACTGTCACTGTTAATTAAAAGGCCAGTCCACTGGTAATTTCCTATCACCGGACACTGCCCCTATTTAAACCTGCCCATTCCAGATCCCTTGCCGGATATTTACTGCACTTAGCCTACTGAGAAAGTGTTCCCTGAGTCTTGTTTATTATACTATGTACCATACCATTTGCCTCCATCCCTCGACCACGAACCATTACCGCCTGTCCTGACCTTCCTGCCTGTCCCCGACTATGAGTTTTCCTTCCGATTCTGTACCGCGCTACACCTCAGCAGCCTCTGCAAGCAAGTCACATCAGGGGTAGCGACCTGGTAGACTGGTGAATACCAGTACCTACTTAGATTCCGCTCCCTGGCGTGGCCTATACCATCCCTGGGGTGATCCAGAGGATCTACTACCGAGTGTTACATCAGCATTCTATGCATTTTCCTTTACCACTAGTTAGATTGTTATACACTTTATTTATTTTTAACTTCTCCTTATAATAATAAACATGATTACCCTTTACCTCATATATCTACCTCTTTCTTATTTTGCATTGTTGGATCAGGTGATCACTTCAGTGACTTCATTCAAACCTTTGGGGTTCAGTGTTGGGATTCAGAAGATCCAATGCATTTCCCTCCTTTTTAGCATTTCTCCAGGCAGATCAATATTTCGCTCTTGGATATACTTTGGTTTAGTGATATGATCTACAGTGATATGAAGTTGCGCTGGTCCCTGGTGACTCTGAGCTAATATGGGAGGCCTTGTTTTGTATGTCAGTGCAATATCCATATGGATTAAGTGGACTTTCTAAAGGACAGATGTCGCTCGTCGAGAGAAACCTCTCATTGGAACCGTAGGCTTTTGTGTTTGTTCACTCATATGTAATAGAAGAAGTCAATTACACTTTTTGTCTGCACATGGAAGCATCAGTAAGGCTATGTTCACACGGCTTAATTGCAGGACATATTTTGGCCCGCAATTACACCGTGTGTATGGGGGCAGGTCGGGAGCGGGATGGAGCAGGGGAGCCGGCAGCCCGCCGGCCCCATAGACATGCATTATTCTCGGCACGTATACGCTGTGAATAATTGACATGTCACTTATCTCCCCACTCGCCGTATTGTGCGAGCAGGGAGAGGAGATGTAATCCATAGTTCTCTATGAGAACTGTGGATTACCGTAATGACTGGGACGTATTTCAGCCCATAATTCGCGCAGTACGGCACGAATTACGGGCTGAAATAGGTCCCAGAATAAGCCATGTGAACATAGCCTTAAGTTGCTGCTTCATACAAATTGAAACATACTATGTTTCTTTTTTCTACTCCGCTAAACGATTGTATTGTGGGTGATCTACATTGACAGTGTTGTATTCCTCCGAATCCTGAGTAAATTTGTTTTTTTTTATTTGAACACTGTCATCCTCCAGTTTAGATAATGATGTTAGCTTTTTGTCAGACCCGGCATCGAAGTTGGATAATGTTTTACATTGTGACCAGGAGGATTCAATATCCTGGATTTCGGTTTGGATGATCTCCAATTTTTCAGTCTCATATTTGATGATCAGACCCATGAGCTGTATCAAACAATTGAATAAAATATTGCTCCACTTCAAATGATGCGCATCATTGAGTTTAAATGTTGGCTTTTTCCTCGTGGGGTCATATTCTTGGTGACATATTTTTGTAAGGTGCGAAACTCTTGAGAGAAAGTTTTTTCCAGTTTATTGAGTGGAGATTTGTATTCTGTGGTTTCATTAGATGACTCATCTGTAATATCAAAAATTTCTGCAGCTCTCAGTGTGTGATTTGCAATTATTTGTGATCTTTTAATGTTGCCAAGATCCATGTTTAGAATTTTATGAGAAAAATGTCCACATCCAAAAATATATCTAAGCATAAGAAAAAGGCACTGCCTAAAAAATAAATAATACCCTATCTATATAATATCTATACAAATACAGCCATTGAGTACACCTGGGGAGTGGTGCAGTATTTACTCAAACACAATTATTTTTGCTTTGATTCTCAGTTCTTTCTTCAGATTTAAGGGGCCCCTATGGATGTGCGGCCTCCCCCTCTCTGGCTAATTTATATATAGTTAAATAACATGCAAAAAGTTTTTGGCTGTAGCTCACCTCCAAATGCAGTTTCAAATACACCTGTTCCACTGGTATTCAGCGTCTCAGCTTTCCTTGCTGCACGGACCGCTATTATCCACGACCTTAGGATTTTCCAAATGCACACAGATGCGAAAAACAAAACTTAATTTCTGCTACTCGGTCCAGCTTAGGTGCAAAAGACATTCTTTATTATGAAAAAGGTACAGAGGGTAAAAACTAAATTTATATATGTCATGGAGGGGGG
>JAODAL010045127.1:0-32231 GCA_025379985.1 Phyllomedusa bahiana | reverse complement strand
GGGGTTAAGGTTGGAGTTTAGGTTAGGATTGGAGAAAAGGTTAGGATTGTAGGATTTTAGTTAGTGTTTATGTTAGTAGTAGAGATGGGGTTAGAGTTACAGCAGAAATTTTAGATTCGGGATGTTCGACAACACAAATTTCTTTACATGTTCAGCTGATCCAGATTCATGGCGAACAGGGACCTATTCAAGTATCAGTGATTTGCAAAGTCTCTTGAACAGCACAACAGATGAACATTTCTAGTTGCTTGTAAAGTCTCTTTTTAGGCTTTAGGTCAGGTTGTGACCCATGATAACTCGTGGCTTTTGCCCAAACTATCTGTGCCACTATAGGTCCTAGGAAAATTGTTCCTTATCAAAGCATGCCCCACCAAGACATTGTCAACAGGTTTGCACCCCTTCAGGGGTATATGCAATGACCAAGTCCTTATCCATTTTCAAAATGACATTGATCAGACCAGTTGCTTACCTGTAGCGTGCATACCAAAAACATTTGAAGATATATAGACAGCCGTCCCCTTTAACACAGTCCTGGCCCACTTACTGGGGTGTAAACTCTTAGGAGTACCACTCTAAAAAATTTAACAAGATACAGTTCTTTTAAAATCTAGAAGGAGAGGGAAATTTGCCATTGGTCGTGCACTTATATTTTTCATCTAGCAGTTTCAGTAAACTACAGATTTGGATGGAAGGTTTAGATGAAGTAAAGTTTAGAGACATATTAATTGTCTGTGACTTTTCCTTGCACCGTTTCACTCTACTCAGGCATAAAAATCCATACAGCAAAAGAACATTTTGTGAAATGTGCCAAGTTCACCTTCACATCATGCAACAATTTGATACATTTGGCTCGACTGACACTGGTGTAAAGAAAAAGTGCATGCTAGAAAGGTGAACTGAAAATGCTGCAGATTATAAATTTTGTCCTATGTCTCTGATTCCTGTCCCACCATGTGTTACTGGTGTAAAGAGGATTGCCACAGACTCAAATCCATATCACAATCTTACTGGTACAATTACTTGCAGACACAATTCCTTCTTCCTCTCAGCACAGCTCTCTGATGTCCTCTCACCAGGCTGTGGGCAATCAACTATGTGGCTAACTTGTTGGGGCACTTTATGAATCGAGCATTACAACATAAAATCACACCTTAGTAGGGTGGTGGGTATTTGTGCTTACAGATCACCACCCATAAAACTATATAGCACAAGATTTTTGCTGACTCTCATAGAGTGGGTGCTGTTCTTCACCGCAGTTCTCCCCTCTCAGTAGAAGAGCAGTAACTCACCCTGTGACATCCATATGCCCAAAAAGGGCAATATTCTTAAACTTACACAAGTTGTCAAATATACAAGATAATAAATTGACATAAAGTTGTTAATTTCAGGTTCACTTGCATCTCATCAAAACACGAGTTTAGCTATATTTCTGGCAATTTATTTTCTCATAGAGCTGTTATCATCAATTCGGTAGTCTGTTTGATACTAAGTGTACAGAAAAATATAACTTGAAACATCTGAACACCAATACAAACTGTACCAGAACTCCCTAAATGATGATTTATAGTACTGGTGCTATTGATGGAAAAAAAAATAACTTTTGGTGCCTATAGTTTCTAAGGCTCGACCAGACTACAACCTCTACATCCCCAATAGTTACACCCCTGTTCTGCAATACTGTACACTGCTTGCAATCATGCACATCAGACCTGACCCAGGAGCAGTAACTGGGGCAGTTCGGGGGCTCCTAACCAGTACATACATGTGCAGTACTGCAAATGTACTACTTATGTGCTATATTGGTCCTCTGAGGCACAAAGGCCTACTACAAGTGCACTTTCTGCTCCATATACAGTTACACCTCCTGACTAGACTCAGAAGATCTCACAATTTAATTTCCCTATGCTATAATAAAAAGCCAATTTGTGCATTCATGGAATTTGTATTTTAGAACAATTAAATAAAGGGAAATACAACTCTGCTGCTATTGTATTAAAAAATATAAAGTAGTGTCTAGCGACACCTTATTCCTCTGCAGTGAGAAACAGAAAGCTTCAGCTAACCAAATGTGCATGTTTACAGGGGAATTGAGATAGCTTACAGCCAACAAGTTATCTCAGGTATGGTCAGCATTCATAACCATGGTTTTATGTAGACAGGTGTGTGCCTAGCCTAATCAAGTCCAATCAGATTAATTAAACACAGCTGGACTACAATGAAGTAGAACCATTTCAAGGAGGATCAGAAGGAAATGGACAGCATGTGAGTTAAATATGTGTGTCACAGCAAAGAGTCTGAATACTTATGAGCATGTGATATTTCTGTTTTTTTTTCTTGTTATATAAATTTGAAAAAATATATAAATTTCTGTTTTTTTTCCTTCAAGATGGGGGCAGAGTCTACATTAATGAGCAAAAATATTTACTTTTTTGATCTTACCAAATGGCTGCAATGAAACAGTAAAAGAGTGAAAAATTTAAAGAGGTCTGAATTCTTTCCGTACCCTCTGTATGAATAACAGTTTCTGCCCTATGCATGCAAAAACTGTACCATCTTTAGCCATCTGTTTCTGTGTTGTACTATTTCTAAAAAATGAATCTTACATGTATTTTTGTAGAGCATAGCTAGAAAACAATGGCAGACAGGGAAAAGTGAAGCCTGCCACTTTGCTGTATTTAACATCTCAGCACTGGGTGTCACTCTGCCAGTGCTGTGAATGTTAGGCATATACTATTCTTACAGACCAAGTAATTCCAAAATGGGAAAATATGCCTTTGTTGGGATAATAAGTGTAAGTCAGTCATAGAAATGATTGTACTTGTTTTTGCCTTCCTAACCTTCGAGGGAATAATACCTGCAAAAATTTTTGTGGTAGTGTCTATTTTAACCTTTTATTATGCAATGTTAATCCAGAGGAAGGCAAAACAACCTTTATGATGATAGAAGCCAATTTTCTTGATCTTTTGGCAGAAAAATCCTTTATTATCTCCTGTAATCCCGTGTATTATTTAGAACTTTTAATATTGTAACTTTTGAGAAGTGAAATTTAAATTTAAGGCTATGTTCACACGGCTTATTTGCGGGGCGTAATTGGCCGTGTGAATGGCGCGGGGCGGGAGCCCGGGGGCGGGAGCGGGGGGCCGGCACCCCGCTGGCCCATAGCTATCATTACTAGCGACGCATATACGCCGCTAGTAAGTGACATTTCACTTATCTCCCCCCGGCAGTGGATTCGCCGAAGCAGGGAGAGGGAGGAGACGTAATCCATAGTTTCTCTATGAGAACGGTGGATTACCGTAATGAACTGGGGATATATTCCAGCCGTTATTTGCGCAGTATGGCGCGTAATTACGGACTGAAAATACGTCCATTTAAGCCGTATGAACATAGTCCTAACAACTTCCACTGGCAGAGTTCAATAGCTATCTGTCGCTTAACGGGGTCTTAAACATTAGATGATTATCTTTCTGAAACCTCGAATATCGCTTAGCGTTTGTGTGTTGAGCAGTTATTTCGAAGGCATAAGAGATAGTAAACACTGGTGATTAGTAATGTGACAGGATAATACAGGCAGGTATAGAACTTTAATATACTCACTAAGAGGCTGTCTGTTTTAGTGGTTGCTGTAATAAAGCACAGTTCTTGGCAGTTACATTAAATACAGTCCAAGGACTTAGCCATTTACATTGCCAATGAAGTGCACTATTTTTGTAGTTACTGATGTGGAGAAGTTATAAGCTAAACAGAGGTTTTTTTATTAAAACCGTGATGCTGTGTAATCAGAGTTCTCTTTGCTTGCTTACATGTACAATATGTCTGTTCAACCCCAGGGTTCAGTCAGAATCGTACCAATGACAGCAATAAGAAGGCGCGGTCGGGAGTCTCAGTCTCTGGGATTTTTTTTTAACTCTAAAACAGCTGCTTGTACCTTGCACCGGCTCCTTTTTACTCTTTTTTGTTTTATTTTACATTTTTTTTACCAGTTCATTCAATTTCACACGTTAAACTTGTTAGATTAATTTACAGGTTTATTACTGTCGTGTGGATACCTAATATGCATAGGTTTTTGTGTGTGTGTAATGTATGCACAATTATTTTTTTTATATACTTTATTTTATTTTATTACTTATTTATTTTTTACGCATTTTATGTTTTTTACTTTTTTTTTTTAATCCCATGAAGGGAGAACTGTGTTCTAGGGAGTGGAGTCTAAGGGTCCCCAGTCTTCACCGGAGCATGCCACAAGCCCAGGCGGACTTCACTGCGGGGAACCCCCAGGTCACTATCCCTGACGTGACTACCTGTGTGACAACCGATGTGCAGGACACAACAGTTGTAGCTTATAGAACAAGTTGATGGTTCTTAGGCAAGTAAATATGACAGGTAACAGTTGCAGTAACAGCAGCAGGACCAGACGTAGTACACAGGTAACACAGGGCTTTAACGCAGGTAATATGGATTAGCAGTATCACCTGCACGACAGGGGTCAGGTTATATGAATGGGCATCAATGAACTGACCTGAGGCTAGAAGCAGAAAGTTCCATTCAACCAAGAAGGTGCACAGGTAATTGACCAGGCTAATTTGGGTACTGTCCCTTTAATACTCAGGCACTGATCTCGCACCGTGCCTAGGAGAGGGAGCCAGTGAGGACGATTGAGAGCAGGAGCAAGGACTGGGGAGTTGTAACTGTTGGCGGATGTCGCCACTGCACAGGCACAGAGCAGAGACAGATAACAGGTGCAGGGACCCAAAGCAGAGACAGAAGCCTCCACAAGGACAGTGACCCCAGTGAAGACACCTTCAACAAACCAAAGGCATATGGACACGTCCACGGTTCAAGACAGGGGCCACGGGAAGTGGTGCATGACACTACAGAGTGCTATCATGATATGTTTTGTGTGTACTCTGACCCATTAGCCACTCTCACTAGTACCACCATGCAAATATTTATGCAAAGTAAAACTACAGTTAAAGATCTAGTGAAAAATCACATACATCCTGTAATATAAAACAGTGTAAAGAAAGATCAACAAATACAACTGGATTTTTGAAATTCTTAGCAATACTACAAATAAATATGTTAGTAATTACAAATAGTGTTGAGCGATTATTATCGACAAAGTTGAAATCGGCACAGTTTTAATGTTAATCGAAATTTTTAGATCATGCGATAATTTAGGTTAAAATCTGTGCATCATCTATTAAGATCGCGCCATTTTGGCGGACAGCAAATCAGCTTAAGAATAGAGCAGTGTGAGATGTGTGTGCGATGTCATGACTAGGATGTGTATGGTTTCGATTGGCTGGGAAAATCCACATGACCTCGTTTTACATAGAACAGCTCTTTTTTTCCTGTTCAGCCTCAGTGTCTCTCAGCGTCCTCATTAGCTGCTAGGGACGTTGTGCGCTCTGCCTGTTGGTCAAACCAGCTCAGCGAAATTTTTCTTTTTCTTCACAGAGAAAGCTCTACTGTTAAGCTGTTATCCATTACAACTTGTTAGATTAGAGTTGGAGATTTTTAGTAGTTAGAGTTAGAAAATTTTAAAGAGAATCTACGTGTTAAAGTCACGGGGGGGAGATGGTGGGGGGCACCACCCCGGCCCAGGAAGCGAACACAGACAAGCCTCTATTAAAGATAATCATGGATAAAGTTCACACCGCAAGACTTAGTGTAGACATTGCACTGCATTAACTTTTATTATTACAGGTCTTCTATTGAAATATTTCCTGGATTATTGGGCAGCCTGGAACTTATATGAGGATACACATTCTTTTATAGTAAATGCAGGTCTAGTTGTTATGTGCAAAAACTCCACCTTTAATTATAAGTATACTTTTAAGATAGGGTGTTAATTTTCTCATTTTTTGCCCATTTCCACCTTTGTGTTATATCCACCTGGCAGTTAAATTAGAATCCAGCAATGTTGTACGTCAGCACCTAGGTCGGCATAGCGTGCTCAAAAATACTTTGTCATTATACGATTAAATCTTCAGATAAAGTGTTTTTTGATTTTGGAGTCACTACAGCATTATTGTTCATTGAGGACACCTTGCAACTTAAAAGGTGAATTACTGCAATTTTGTCGTCACACAGGTGAAATTAAAAGGTGACAAAAATATCTTCGTATTTATGCTCGAATTAATATTCAAGATTCGTGTTTTTTCACTTTGGTGCAGGCAGGCTTTGTTGATAGATCTACTTTGAGTTAAATTTGAACTAACGCAATTTTGTAGTCGCCTCAGGCTGTGAATTGATAGGTGCCTAAAAAAATCCTTTTATTATCGGAATACCATTATTAGTACGTGTTTTTTCAACTTTGGCGCACTATTAGATTTATTCATGAAAGGCACTTGCCACTTAATGTAAATACAGGGCAAATTTTGTGTCACCACAGGAGAATTGATAGGTGCAAAAAAATACTTTTATTATCTGAATACATTACAGATACGTAGTTTTTTGACTTTGGAGCAATACAGCTTTGTTCTTTGAGGCCTCACCTTGCAATTACATTAGAATCAGCAATTTTGTAGTCAGCACAGGTCGATAGGTGCAAATAATACCTTGATTATCCGAATTAATTTCAGTTACGTGTTTTTTGAACTTTGGCGCACTACAGCTTTGTTCATTGAGGCACCTTGCAACTTAAAGTGAATACTGCACTTTTGTTAGTCACCACAGCGTGATTGAAAAGGGGCCAAAAATTTACCTTTTATTATCCGAATACATTACAGATACGTGTTTTTTCACTGTGGCGCAGGCCCAGCTTTGTTGATAGATCTACTTTGCAGTTAAATTTGAATACAGCAATCTTGTAGTCGCCAAAGCGTGATGTTAGGTGCCAAATAAATTCCTTTTATTATCCGAATACATTAACAGAACGTGTTTTTTCACTTTGCGCACTACAGCTATGTTCATTGAGGCACCTGTGCACACTTAAATGTGGAATCAAGAATTTTTGTAGTCTACCACAGGTGATTTGTTAGGTGCAAAAATTACCTTTTATTATCCGAATACATTACAGATATGTGTTTTTTCACTTTGGCGCAACACCTAAGCTTGTGCATTGAGCACCTTGCTACTTAAATGTGAATACTGCAATTTTGTAAGTCACCACAGGTGAATTGATAAGGTGCACCAAAAATACCCTCGTATTATCCAAATACATTTCTGATACGTGTTTTTTGTTCACTATGGCGCAGGCCAGCTTTTTGTTGATAAGATCTACTTTGCAGTTAAATTTGAATACAGCACATTTTGTAGTAGCCAAAGGTGAATTGTTAGGTGACCAAAATATACTTGGTTTTATCTAAAATACATTACAGTATACGGTGTTTTTTCTACTTTGGCCGCACTTCTGGCATTTGTTAATTGAGGAAACTGGCACTTAAATGTGAAGGTACAGCAATTTTGTAGTCACCACAGGTGAATTGAAGGTGCCAAATATACCTTGTAATATCGAATTAAATTTCAGATACGTTGTTTTTTGACTTTGGCGCAGGCCCAGCTTTGTTGATAGATCTACTTTGCAGTTTAAATTTGAATTACAGCAATTTTGTAGTCGCCTCAGGTGAATTGATAGGTGCCAAAAAATACCTTTTATTATCGAATACACTACAGTTACGTGTTTTTTCACTTTGGCGCACTACAGCTTTGTTCATTGATGGCAACCCATTGCACCATAAATGTTGGATTACTGCAATTTGAGTCACAAGGTGAATTGAAGGTGCCAAAAAATACCTTGTATTGATCCGAATACATTACAGATACGTGTTTTTTGAACTTTGGCGCACTTACAGCTTTGTTCATTGAGGCTCCCTTGCACTTATGTGAATACAGAATTTTGTTGTCACCAACAGGTGAAATTGTAGGTGCCAAAAATACCTACTTTGCAGTAATTGTGAATCCAGCAATTTTGTTTTGATTTGAGGGATTTGAGAATAGCTGTGATTGCCGTCTGTTAATAATGAGACTTTCCAAAACTCTTCCATAACTTTCAACAGCGTCGCCAATCAGTCCTTCAGTAGGTTAATGCAACCTGCATCCCAGCGTTTACCTCCTCGTCCTACCAGTCACGGCCACAATTGTCATCATCAGCATTATCAGCATCCGTCCAACATGAAGCAGCCCAAATGTCAACTCGTGTACCCACCACTGTGGATAATCCATTTTCTGAAGACCTCTTTGATGACAAAATGCGGTTGGGGTCAGAAGGCATGTTAAAAGATCAAGAGGCCAAAGAGGATGATTTTCTCTGCTCTGATGCCCAGTTACTGATGCCATCAGAGGAGGAGAAGGAAGCCGGTCAATCGGCAAAAATCCCGGGCGGTCGGCAACGCCTTGCAGTCCCTCTTGCTTGTAGCCTGCAGCTCCTGGATGCAGAATGTCAGGACGACGAAGTCATCTGTGTTGATGATGATGATGACGACATTGCGGATCCAACGTGGTCTTTTCAGCAGAATTTGCTTGCGAGCGCTTCATCACTGGACTAGGAGGATGACAATGGGGTAGTGTCAGTACGGGTTCCGCCTCAAAAAGGGAGAGGGCGGTCGCAGAAGTCCGCTGATATGATTCCGCCAGCCACGGTCAGCGCAAACCCCGCTTCTCGCTTATCGCCGTCAAAAAGGTCCAGGACCTCTCAAGCCTGGGCCTTCTTTGAGCAAGCCTCTGATTCACCCAGTGCTGTCATATGCAGCCTTTGCCGTAAACGCATAAGTAGAGGCAAGAACCTTAGGTGGTTAATCACCACCAACATGCCTAGTCACATGCAGCGAATGCATGAGTTGAAATGGAGGAACACTTGGCCAAAAAGGCCAGATCGACGACGGGCATCCAACCACTGTCACACCCTCTGTCTCCGCCTCCTCCTCCTCCGCCACCACCAAGCGTTCCTCAGCTGCCCATGTCTCTCAGAGTCATGATCAGGGATCAGCCTCCGCTTCAGCCTCCACCGTCGCCCGAGTACCATCAGCACCACCAGAGTCCCATCCTACTCCTTCTCCTCCCGCCAGTATGATGACCTGCACGCCGTACAGCGGCCAGTCTAGCAGCCAGCCTTCTGTCTTCCAGGTTTGGGAGCAGAAGAAACATTTTAACCCAAACCATCCCAAAGCCAAAAGCCTGAATGTCGGCATTGCCAGGCTTTTGGCCTTGGAAATGTTGCCTTTCCGTCTGGTGGACACAGATGTGTTCCGCCACGTCATGGCCCTTGCCTGCCCCCAATACCAGATGCCGAGCAGGCATTTCTTTGCCAGGAAAGCTTTTCCCTGCCCTGGCCAGCCACGTGTCATCAAAAATTCAAGCACGTTGTCTGCATCTGTGGCCGGAAAAGTCCATCTGACCACCGACACATGCACTAGTAAACACGGCCAAGGCCGCTATATCTCTGTGACAGCTCACTGGGTGAGCTGGGTGGATGTCTCTGTGGGTGACGGTGTCTCTCAGGCACGGCGCACTCTCTTCAAAACCGCAGGGATGGTGCAGGGTTCTTTCCCCCAAGGTCCTCTGGTGGCATCACGTGCCCAGAGAAAACAGGCCGTGTTGAAATTAATCTGTCTTGGAGACCGTCCACACACAGGTCAGGAGCTGTGGACGGCTCTCCGCAACGAGACCGAGCGCTGGCTGGGTGCCAAGAACCTTGTGCCAGGCAAGGTGGTGTGCGATAACGGGCGAAATCTGCTGGCTGGAGCACATCCCTTGCCTGGCACATGTCATGAACCTTGTCGTCCAGAAATTTCTAAAGAGCTACCCGGGTCTAGACTGCCTGCTGAGGAAGGCTCGAAGTCTAAGTTCGACCTTCCGCCGTTTGCACCCTGCTTCGTCCCGCCTGGCTGCGTTGCAGCGTCAGCTCGGCCTCCCGTCAACCGTCTCATTGTTGACGTGGCAACATGCTGGAATTCCACCCTCCACATGCTCCAGCGATTGTGGCAGCAGCGCAATGCCATTACGCAGTACGAAGTGACACATGGCCTGACAAGCAGCGGTGCGGACCTCGGGGTGTTGAGCCACCGAGAGTGGAGGCAGGTGAAAGAGCTCTGCACCATCCTTGCCAGTTTTGAAGAAGCCACCAAAATGGTCAGTGCGGACAATGCCCTTGTCAGCATGAGCATTGTGGTGATCTTAGTTCTGGAACGATCGTTGGACACTCTGAAACAACAGGTACCGCCAGCGACGGAGGAGGAGACGGACACAGATGCGGACACGGAGCCTTTCTCTCCGTCAAATCCACAAGGCCCGACAGTTTCACAATTTCATCGGTCTTCATTAGGCAGTGGTTTGGGGTCCAGGGCTAGTGCAAGCTGGCGCATCAGCTCTCAGGGTGCATCATCTCAGGCAAGTCAGGGCTGTGTTGAAGCTGTGCCAGAGGAAGCGGAGGAGGAGGAGGAGGTATTCCTAGACACCGACATTACCGACGTCCCTGCCTTGGAAAGAGGTTGGCGCGAATTTGAGGCGGAGGAGGAAGATGAGGAAGATCAGTTTGCTAGTGCCCCTCGACCCAGAGGCTTGGGAAATCAAGGCTCCATCTCTCACATGAGTGCTTGGTTGCTCCATTTCCTCCAACATGATCCTCGCATTAAGGCCATCAAAATGAACAACAGTTACTGGGTGGCCACCTTCCTGGATCCCCGGTACAAAACAAAAATCAGCACTTTCCTTCCACCCACCCAAATAGAGAGTAAAATGCAGGAAATGGAGACCTTGCTGATTGATCAACTGGAGACATCTGTTGCGTCTGCTTCACATTCCCAAATGTCACGGTGGAACAACATCAGCGACGTGACAGCAGTAGAGTGCCAAGTAGCCGTACGCGGCTGGCAGCGCAGCAGGCAAGGTGGCAGAAGCCCAATGGGTGACCTCTGGCAATTTTATTTACCACCTCACCAACGCATGCAATGCAGGGCACACATCCAACACACAGAGACCAGCTTAAGATCATGGTGCACGACTATCTGCGTCTCACACCGATGTTTTTGTATGTGTTCCGGACCCAATAGACTTCTGGGTATCCAAAATGGACGAATGGCCCGAGCTCGCTCGCCATGCCATAGGGGGTGTTGTCCTGCCCAGCAGCCAGCGTCATATCTGAGCGGACCTTCAGCACAGATGCAGGAGTCATTACAGACAAAAGCTTACGGATTTCCACAGATAATGTGGATCGTTTGGACTTTCATCAAGATGAATCAGGCATCGGATCTCTGATATGATGTTGTTGGCCCAATTGCCGAGGGTCACCGATTAGTTGCCAGTCTACTTCCACATTTCCTTTTCATACAGAAAGAAATGGTCTCTTGAAAACTTTTTTTAAAATGATCATTTCTTACTGCAATTTTTTTCTCTGTTACCCAACTGTTCATTTTGATGGTTTTGCTGTGAGGGACTGTAAAGACACCAAGGTTCATGACAACACCGTATTCCATTTACTCACTTTATCTTTAGAAGGTTTTGCATTGTCAATGGTTTTGAGGTCATGTTGCTTGTGTGATACAAGCAATAATATGGTACTTTTGGAAAGAAATGTGGCTTTTTAAGTGGCATTTCTCCCTCACAATTGTTAATAGGGCTTGTGAAGTCTTATTTATATTTTTTGGGGTCATGTTGTGTGAGATACAGCATTAAACTGGGTCCTTGGAACAGAAATTGGCTTATAAGTAGCATTTCTCCCTCACAATTTTTAACCAGTGGCTGAGAAAAGTTCATTTTTATAATTTTTTGGGTCATGCTGCTTTGTAATGCAGCAATTATACAGGTCCTTATTCTAAAAAAATGTTGTTCTAACAGCATTTTGTTTCTTCAACTATTGTCCAAGTGGCTCAAGGGTCATGCTTTGAATTTTTGGGGGGTCTATTTTTGCTAGCTGTGACATGCAGCTATACTACATGTCCTATTATAAAAAAAAAAAAATTTCTAAAGTATTTGTTTTTCAAAATTGTCAAGAGTGGCTCAAGGGTGATGGTGCTGTCAGAAACAGGAATAGATAGGGACACTGTTAATGGACACATGTTGAAAAAATGACTTGTTTTTGCAAGATCTGTAGCATAGCTTTCAACCCCTGTATTGAGACAACCCATTTAATAAAATTTAAAAAAAGAGAAACAAAGACATGGTGGGATCCATCCTATTTTAAAAATGTGTTTTCTGGGAATTAAACTACTAAAAAACTTGCATGTACAAATAGCTGGTAAAAAAAATTCCTCTGAATTGTACAAGGGAGGTACAGGAAAACTTGACCAGATGTAGGTTATTCAGAGGAATGGAGTATGGAGCACGGACAGGAACAAAGTACAGAGACATTTCCTCCAGCACGTTGAGTAAAATGAGAAAAAGAATGCCAAGAAAAAGGACACCTGGGTGTAACAGGAGCGTTAACCACCAGTATTTCCAAAGTGAAGCTAAATTTGGTCAGCACTCATACGGAGGGGCAAGCGCTACCAGGACAAGGACAGTATATGTCCAGTGAAACTAAAATGGTGGTTGAAAGACTCCTTTTTCCGGCACTTTTTATCTGGGGTCATGCAGGTTTGGAGCTCATGCTGGGGCCCCAGGAAAGGGTATTAGTCAATGTCCAGTGAAACTAAAATGGTTGGTTGAAAGACTCCTTTTCCAGCACTTTTTAATCTGTGGGTCAGACAGGTTTAATGGTCATACTGCGGTACAGGACAGATATAGTTAATGTCCAGTTCAACAAAAAATGGTGGTTGAAAGACTCCTTTTTCCGGGCACATTTTAAATCTGGGGTCATGCGGGTTTGGGGCTCATGCTGCTTTCCCAGGACAGGGATATTCAATGTCCATTTCAAAGTACAATGATGGTTCAAATCATACTGCCTTCTGGCACTTTTTAATTTGTGGGTCATGCAGGTTTAAGGCTCATGCTGTGGTGCAAGACAGGGATAGTGAATGGTCTGTGATTTTTTTTCTGTGGCTTTTATAACCTAAGTGTGTTGCCTAAGAGGTAGCACGTATCCATTTGACTGTTGTGGATGTTAATTCCAGCTTCTCCAGCCCTGTTTGGGTGTAAGAATGAAGGTGTTGTTGCTATCCCATAGACTTTAATGGTCATCAATCATAATCTACTATCGACTATCTTGTCGATGATGGCCATCTATCGACCATCGACCGATGTCGATGGCCAACGTAATCGCTCAACACTACTCAAAACCATTGACAATGCGAAAACTTCTAAAGATAAAGTGAGTAAATGGAATACGGTGTTGTCATGAAACCTTGCTGTCTTTTACAGTCTCCTCACAGCAAAACCAGCAAAATGAACTGTTGGGAAAAGAGAATAAAAATTGCTATAAGAAATGATCATTTTAAAAATAAGTTTTCAAGAGGACCATTTCTGTTTGAAGAGGAATGTGAAGTAGACCAGCAACTAATCGGTGACCTCGGCAATTGGGGCTACAACATCATCAGAGATCCATGCCTGATTCATCTTGATGAAAGTCAAACGATCCACATTATCTGTGGAAAGCCGGATGCGTTGTCTGTAATGACTCCCCCAGCTGTGCTGAAGGTCCGCTCAGATATGACGCTGGCTGCTGGGCAGGACACACTCTATGGCGTGTCGGGGCGAGCTCGGGACATTCGTCCAATTTGGATACCCAGAAGTCTATTGGGTCCGGAACACCTACAAAAACATCGGTGTTGAGACGCAGATAGTCGTGCACCATGATCTTCAGCTGGTCTCTGTGTGTTGGATGTGTGCCCTGCATTGCATGCGTTGCCAGAGGTCACCCATTAGGCTTCTGCCACCTTGCCTGCTGCTGCTGCCGCTACGGCTGCTTGGCACTCTACTGCTGTCACGTCGCTGATGTTGTTCCACCGTGACATTTGAAGAACGTGAAGCAGACGCAACAGATGTCTCCAGTTGATCAATCAGCAAGGTCTCCATTTCCTGCATTTTACTCTCTATTTGGGTGGGTGGAAGGAAAGTGCTGAGTTTTGTTTTGTACCGGGGATCCAGGAGGGTGGCCACCCAGTAACTGTTGTTCATTTTGATGGCCTTAATGTGAGGATCATGTTGGAGGAAAAGGAGCATCCAAGCACTCATGTGAGAGATGGAGCCTTGATTTCACAAACCTCTGGGTCGATGGGAACTAGCAAAATGATCTTCCTCATCTTCCTCCTCCGCCTCAAATTCGCGCCAACCTCTTTCCAAGGCAGGGCGTCGGTAACGTCGGTGTCTAGGAATACCTCCTCCTCCTCCGCTTCCTCCGGCACAGCTTCAACACAGCCCTGACTTGCCTGAGATGATGCACCCTGAGAGCTGATGCGCTGCCTTGCACTAGCCCTGGACCCCGAACCACTGCCTAATGAAGACCGATAAAATTGAGAAACTGTCGGGCCTTGTGGATTCGATGGAGAGAAAGGCTCTGTGTCGCATCTGTGTCCGTCTCCTCCTCCGTCGCTGGCGGGACCTGATGTTTTCAGAGTGTCCAACGATCGTTCCAGAACTAAGATCACCACAATGCTCATGCTGACAAGGGCATCGTCCGCACTGACCATTTTTGGGGGCTTTTTTCAAAACTGGCAAGGGTGGTGCAGAGCTCTTTCACCTGCCTCCACTTCGGTGGCTCAACCCCGAGGTCCGCAACCCCTGGGTTGTCAGGCCATGTGTCACTTCGTACTGCGTAATGGCATTGCGCTGCTGCCACAATCGCTGGAGCATGTGGAGGGTGGAATTCCAGCTGTTGCCACGTCAACAATGAGACGGTTGACGGGGAGGGGCCGAGTGACGCTGCAACGCAGTCAGGCGGGACGAAGCGGGAAGTGCGAACTTAGACTTCGAGCCTTCCCGCGGGCCCGGGGTCCGGGCCCGGGAAAGCTTTGGGAAATTTTGGGGACGACAAGGTTCATGCTTTTGTGCCAGGAAAGGGGATGTTCTCCACCCTACCGATTTTAAAAGGGGCGGCCAGCAAAATTTCCCCCCTTTTTTTTCGCACCCCACCTGGCAAAAGGGGGGGGGTTTTTTTATCACCCGCCAGCGTCGGTTCTTTGCGGAAAACCCGGGTCCACAGCTCCGGGCCCGGTGTGGGCGGTCTCCAAGACGGGATTAATTTCAACAAGGCCTGTTTTTCTGGGCACGTGTTGCCCCCAGAGGCCTTTGGGTGGAAAAAAACCCGGCCCCCACCCCTGGGTTTTTAAAGAGCTTTTTTTTTTTGGCACCGAGCCTTTGAAAAGCCACCGTCACCCCCAAAGGGGAATAAAACCCAGCTCCCCAGGGGAACTGTCACAGAGTTTTTAAGGGGCCCTTGGCCGTGTTTTTCACCCATTTTGGTTCAGTGGTAAGATGGACTTTTTGGCCACAGTTGCAGAAAAAGCACTTAAAAAATTTTAGATGACACTGGCTGGCAGGGCAGGGACGTTTTTCTGGCAAAAAAAATGCCTGTCGGCATCTTTTTGGGGGGAGGCAAGGGCCATGACGGGGGGGAAACCCCACCCGGGGTTCCCCCAAAGAGGGAAAAGGCAACTTTTCCAAAGGGCCCAAAACCCCGGGAAATTTGCCGACATTCAGGCTTTTGGCTTTGGGAGGGTTTTGGGGTTTAAAAGTGTTTTTTCTGCTCCCAAACCGGAAGAAGAAGGCGGGTGCTAGCTGGCCGCTTACGGCGTCCCAGGTTGTCAAACTGGGGGAAAAGGAAAGAAGGGGTGGGATGGGTTTCTCTGGTGGTGTGATGGTCTGGGGGCTATGGGGAGGTTGAAGCGGAGGCTGACCCCTGATCAGGGGACTCTGAGAGACAGGGGAACCCTGCGGAACGCTTGGTGGGGGCGGGGGAGGGGGGCGGAGTAAGAGGGTTTGACAGTGGTTGGGGCCCGGCGTCGGTTTTTCCCTTTTTTTGGCCCAAGTGTTCCCTCCATTTCAACTCATGCTTTTCGCTGCATGTGTTAGACATATTAGTGGTGGTTAACCACCAAAGGTTCTTGCCTCTACTTATGCTTTTGGGGAAAAGGGGGGCATATGCCCATGGGGGGGGTTAAATCAGAGGCGGGCTCAAAGAAGGCCCGGGCTTGGGAAAAGTCTGGCCTTTTTGACGCGATAAGCAATTAGCGGGGTTTGCGAGCCCCGGGTTCCTGCGGAATCATATCACGGATTTCTGGGGGGGGGGACCGCCCTCCCTTTTTTTGAGGCGGAACCCGTACTGCACTCCCCCACTTTTTTCCCTCCCGTCCAGTGTTGAAGCGCTGCAAGCAAATTAGGGCTGAAAAGACCAGTTGGATGGTGAAAGGGTCGTAATCAAAATCATCAACACAGGGGGACTTTCTTCGTCCGACATTCTGCATCCAGGAGCTGCGGGCTACAAGCAAGGGGGACTGCAAGGCGTTTCCCAACCCCCCGGGGGTTTTTGCCGAATTTGGGCCGGGGTTTTCCTTTCCCTCCTTTGATGCAAACATAAAATGGGCGTCAGAAACAGAGAAAAAATCATCTTTTGGCCTCTTGATCTTTTTACATGCCTTCTGACCCAACCCAAAATTTTTCATTCAAAGAGGGGCTTCAGAAAATTGATTTTCCACGTGGTGGGTAAACGAGTTGAATTTTTGGGGTGCTTTCTTTTTGGTCGGGTGCTGATGACGACTTTTTTTGGCCGTTTTTCTGGGGGGCGAGGAAGGGTAAGAAAGCTGGAAACCGGTGGCATTAACCCCGGGAAAAACAGATTGGCGGCTTTTTGTTACTGAGTTCACGGGCCCGACCCAGCGTTGGGCAAAGGGGGGGGGGCCCGAAAGGTCCTGCAACCCACGATCCCTGGGAGGTTTTTGTCGCCAGCTTTTGGGAAAGGGGCACCTTCTCCGTTCCTCTACCTCCATGGGCCCAGCCCCCCTTTGCTCGCCTTTTCCACCTGCTTTGCTCCATGTTTCCCGAAATTTAAAAAATTTTTTAGGGAAGGGGATGGAAGAGTTTTGGGGGGTTTTCTTTTAAAAGACGGAAAATCACGCTATTCTCAAAACCCCCAAATCAAAAAAAAATTGCCCTTTTTTCACATTTAAAAAGCAAAAATAGAAACAACAAAAATGGCCTTTCCCCCAAAGTGAAAAAAACACGTAAACTGAAAAGGGATTCGGATAATACAAAGGGTTTTTTTTGGGACTTTCAAATTTACCTGTTGGGGACTACAAAATTGCTGTATTTACATTTAAGGCAAGGGGCCCCAATTTAACAAAGCTGTAGTGCGCCAAAATCAAAAACACGTATCTGTAATTAAAACGGGGTAAAAAAAGGTAAATTTTTTGGGACCTATTTAATTTACCCGTGGTAACTACACAATTTTTGGATTCAAATTTACGCAAAGTTTAAACTTTCAACAAAGTGGCCTGCGCCAAAATGAAAAAACACGTATTCTGAAAAGTATTTTGGATAATTCAAGGTTTTTTTTGGCACCTATCTTTTCACCTGTGGTAAAATAAACAATTGTGGGGTTAAATTTAACTGCAAAAATAGATCTATCAACAAAGGGTGGGCCCGAGCCAATTTTGGAAAAAAAAAAAACGTAACTGTTTTTTGTAATTTTGATTTTACAAGGTATTTTTGGCACCCTTTCCCAAATTTACCTGTGGGACTAAAAAATTGCTGTATTTCCCCAAATTTAAATGCAAGGGGCCTCAAAGAAAAAAAGCTGTAGTGCGCCAAATTTAAAAAACCGTATTTTGTAATTGTATTGGATAATAAAAAGGTTTTTTTTTGGCACCCATCAATTCCCTGTGGCGACTACAAAATTGGGTGTATTTTAAAATTTTTTCTGCAAAATTTGATTTTATCAACAAAGGTGGCCTGGAAATGAAAAAAAAGTTTCTAAAAAGTATTCGGATAAAACAAGGTATTTTTGGCCCTTTTCAAATTTACCTGTGGGGACTACAAAATTGCTGTATTTTACATTTAAGTGCAAGGTGCCCCAAAGAACAAACTTTATGCGCCAAAGTGAAAAAAAAGTATCTTAATGTATTCGGATAATTCAAGTTTTTTTTTGGGCTTTTTAAATTTACCTGTGGGGAGGGACAAAAAAAGCGGGATTCACGTTTTTAAGGGGCCCGGTTCCCCAATGAACAAAACTTTTAGTGCGCAAAGTCAAAAAACACGTATCTGTAATGTATTCGGATAAAAAAAGGGGATTTTTTTGGGACCCATCAAAATTTACCTGTGGCGACTACAAAATTGCTTTTATTCAAATTTTTAAATGCAAAATAGATCCCCTTTTTAAAAAAGCTGGCCCGCGCCAAAGTGAAAAAAAAATGTATCTGAAATGTTTTTCGGATAATAAAGGGATTTTTTTTGGGACCTTTCCCAATTTTCCCCGTGGTGGGGTTTCCCAAAATTTTCTGTATTAAAAATTTTTTGTGCAAGGTGCCTCAATGAACAAAGCTTTTAGTGTGCGAAAGTCAAAAAAAAATGTATCTGAAATTTAATTTGGATAAAACAAGGGTTTTTTTTTGACACCTATTACCTGTTTCTGACTACAAAATTGCTGGATTTTAATTTAAAAATGCAAGGGGATTTTATCAACAAAAGGGGGAAAGGGCAAAAATTTACCTGCAGTTTTCTGAAAAAATGTGTTTTTTTAATTTTAAGTTCAGGCTGCCCCAATATCCAGGAAATATTTCAATAGAAAACTGTTACTAATAAAGCCATTGCAGTGCAATGTTTACACTAAGTCTTGGTGAACTTTATCCAGTATTCTTTATAGAGCTTGTCTGTGTTCGCCCGCGGCCCCCCCCCCCACTCCCCTCCGTGACTTTACAATAAAAAAGGTTTTCATAGATTTCACCGTATCCATAACAATCCAATTTATCAAATGATCATGTTATTTAATCTGTATGGAGACACCACAAGAAGAACAATAAAAAACAAGAATTGTATTTCTTAGTTCATCCTGCCTCACAAATGGAATAAAAAGCGAACACGTCAAATCTCCTGAACGGCAAGACTCCTGGAAATAAAGGAATTATACCAAAGCTGATATCAGTCAGTGTGTACAAGGGTGTGTGGTATGTAAAAAAGAGGACGTGGTATATAACAGGGGTATGGCTCACAATAACTTTCCCCAGTGTGCTACACATGTCACATCAGAGTCTCACTTATATTGTATAAGTATGACATACACCATATATACAGCATACTTGCCAACTTTGAGGGACATTTTATAATGTGATGCACGTGTAGTGTACAGGAGTTGGTGGTATGATTCACTACAATAGTGTTTAATAATGTTTATTAATAATTGCACTATTTTCTGCGTTAATGGCACTGTACGTGTTATGTAAAATGTCTGTTGACCTCAGTCTCACATCTGTGCTAGTAGATGTGCACATGTCTGAGAAAAGTGTGTAGTCAAGCTGCCTTGCAGAAATGTAACATCAGTCATAGTCACTCAGATCTAGTGGTATTGTAGCAACCAGACTGAGAGGGGGAGTAGAAGGTTATATAAGACAGGGAAATGTAGTGTCTGGGGTCTCTCCAGTTACCAGCTATTCAGAGATAATCCATCATTGCACCCTGACAAAGGCTATGCTGCCCTTGGGCTCAGGGGTCAGCTTAACTACTTATTCCCTGGCCCCATGGGAGAACACAAGAGGACAGGACAGCTTTAGAGAGAAGGAAGCTTCAGTTTGGCCCAGCAGGACTTTGGAGTCCTACTTTTTCATGAGGTAAACTAGTCTCCCAGATCTTTTGGCCTTTGGCACCAAGTTAGCCTCTGGCCTGGCCCAATACCCCAAGGTCTTAGGATTGTCCACCACACGTGGGAGTCAAGGTGACCTCCATGTTTGACTTTCTGGAAATCGTTCATAAGAGACCTTATTTGAGGGAATCACTGCTCCTCTGCTAGATGCTAAGTGGCTGTGTGAAGAGAAATGTATTTGAAAGTAATCCTCTCCTGTGTATGTAACATTGTGCCTGGATGAGTAAAGAAATGCCTCTGCTGTTAAAAAGTTTAACTCTTTGACTCCTGCCTGTCATTCTGCACCGCACATCAAGGGCACCTCACACACCATCTTCACAGGCAGTCAAGGGTGAGATCATCACCAGAGTGTGCTTTGAGGGAACAACTATCACCATCATCTTAATACTGCAGACCCCTTCTTCACTGGTTCCAGCACCAGAAGAGCACGAGAGGTGCGTTTGTGAGTTTTAAAGCCACCGTGACCAGAGCAGCAGCATTATGGCTACTACTACTCCCGCCCTCTCCTCTTCTACCGCCTGCCCGGTCCACCATACGTAGCGGGCTGCCAAAAGATTTAGCATGACCTACGTACCTGTTTTACATACCACAGACCCATTTGTTACATACCACACCCCCTTTTACTCACCCACCAAAACAGCTTTCCTATTGATTGCTGTGGAGGATGGATGTGGCGTCACCTGCACCTTGGAGGAAAACTGATGACACCTCCTCACCTCAGCAGTCACCCAGCTTTCCTTTGTTACTGAGTGCAGTGATACAGGGTAGAAATACCCTATACTGTTGCATACAAATAAATGTGGGTGCTGTGAGGCAGGGAGCTGTTTGTACACTGACCCAATACGAAGCCAACAGCACAGAAAGGTCGCGTGCAGAAAGGTCGTTCCGGTGGCCGCAGCTGAAATGTTCAGTGTAGCTGCAGCATCTGATTTGTCGGCACCTGCAGGAGACTTGCCAACCATCCAGTATCCAGGAGGAGAATGCCCCTTTTTCCAAGAGTAATTACGAGTTCTCGGGAAACTTGCCATGTATGCTTTATCTTTCACAAAATTTTATTTTTTTCTCTTTTTGCGATGTTCACAGTGCAGATTTAATAACTTAATAGAATGGTCATGGCAAAACTTATTATGTTTATCTTGTCAATTTTTTCTGAAAAAGTAGGGGAAACTTTTATTAGTGAAATGGGATTTGTGGTTGTTTTACATAGTTACGTAGTACGATTGAAAGAAGACATGTGTCCATCAAGTTCAACCAAGGATGGGGAAAATGTGGGTGAGGGAGAAAAGACAAGGACTTTAAGCTCAGCCTCACCATGGTTAATGCCCGAAACCCACAAGGCAAGAACCAATCTGCTCCAGTAAAGATAATATCTCTGCCCCCAGAGCCTCCACCAGCCACGTTCCAAAATTTTACATAGCTAAGTACGCTTTAAATATTTTTTTATTTTCCAGGTAGGTTTTCTAACCCTTTTCTTAAAAACTCTCTACTTTTTCTGCTGTACCGGGGTTCCCGGGCAGGCTATTCCCTTTAAGTTTTACAGCTCTTCCCAGGGGAAAAACGCTTTTCCCCTCGGGATACTAAAACCCTTTTTGCTCTCTTGCCAAAGGGGAATGTCCCTTTTGTTTTTTGGGGGGCTTTGCAAGAAAAAATTTTTTTCCTCATTTTTTTTGTTAGGGCCCTTTTTTTAAAATTTTAAAAATTAACCCTGTTCCCCAAAGCCCCTCTTTTCTAAAGGGACAAAAATATTTTAAAATTTAAACTAAACCTCCCCTCATAACTAAAGTTTCTCCTTTCCCCCTTATAAGTTTGGTTGCTCGTTTTTTGGGACTCTTACTTGCTCCTTTTACTCTTTTTTTTTAAAAGGGAGCCCAGAATTTGAACAGCATATTCAAAAGTGGGTCGCACCAATTTACTTTATAAAAAGCAAAAATTTAAATCCTTTTTCCCGCGAGTCCATGTCTCTTTTAATACTTTATTTGTTTAAATGTTTAAAAAAAATGTAACTTTGTTTTTAGTCCCCATTATGAAAACAAATTTGATCAATTAAAGACATTTATCATAAAACAGCAGTACATTATTTTTTTTCCTTTTGTTTTATGATTTGTGATAGGCAGTTTTTTAAAAACCCTGACTCTTTTTGGCCCTTTGGAGTCTGAAAGCCTTTGTTTGGCCTTACTTCCCGGGAAAACTATCTTCCCACTGAAAATTCATTTTTTGGGGGGGGTTTGATAATGAAAATAGAAGCCCCCTCCCTTGGGAACCCCCCTAGATGCAAAGGCCACTATTGCCACAAAAATCTAGGGCCTACCCAGTGGTCTTAAAACTTGGGCCCCTTCCACTTTTGGGAAAACTACAACTCCCCATCATGCCCACTTTTATAAAATTATATAAAGGGCCTGATGGAATTTTTGTAGTTCCCCAAACAGCTGGACCCCCAACATTTAAAGGGCCAGGGATTGGACCTATTATATCATCAAGCTTTGTCTCCATCATCTACAGCAGGAGTAAATTGTAATCTACAATCAATCTTCTGCTACAGTGGCAGGTATCAGAGCTAGCACTGATCATGGGCATTTAACCCCCTAGGACCCACAATGCTCATGATCAGCGCTATTTCTGTCCTGCCACTGTAGCGGGAAAGTTTTGACTGTACAAAAGCTTACCCCTGTGTAGATTTGGGAGACAAAGCTTGATGATACAATACAATTTGGTTTTTTTAAACTGCGGCCCTCCAGCTTTTTGGGAAACTAAAAAACTTCCATATCATTTCTAAAAATCTGTAAACAGCGGGAAATGTTTGGGGTTGTCGTTTTCCCAAAACAGCTGGAGGGCCACAGTTTGAAGACCACTGATATAACAGGTGATAAAATTGCAAAAAAATCTGAAAGCAATGTACTATTTTGGATTTTGTTGCAGATTACCTCAGTCTGCAGAAAAATTTCCACACGGGGGTTTTCCCAAAAACCCATTGGGGAGGGGGTTTTTTAAAGGGGTTTTTTTTCCACTGTGTGCTTCACTAAGGAAGTCAGTTTTTCATTCACTTTGGTTCATCGGATTGGGGGGTTGTTTTTGCAGTGAAATAGAATTTCGCTTTTGGTTTTAAAAACTGGGACTTTTCCCAAAGGGATTTAAAATTGCGGGAATTTTTTAATTTTTCATTTAAACAAAGCTACAAGTGCTTTGAGGACTAGAAACAATTGCTTACCTGTGAACAAAAGCTTATCTTGCTAGACATAATTAGTTTGCTTGCAGTGAGCTCAGTCCATGTTGATGTGACTCCCTGCTCTCTGTCTAATCAGGAAGCGAGATATGGATGTAACCAGAAAAAAATCCTTTTGGACTCCAGCAGATAAAAACCTTTCCTTATCTCATGAGCAAATATTTAAAAAGGGCCCAAATTTGTTTTTGGGAAAAAGTTTTCCAAAAACCGGGTTTTTTACAGTTGAAACCCTAATCTTTGAGTCAAAAAACCTTTTGGGGGGCTTTTCAAACAGCAAAAAAACAAAAAAAGGTGGGTTTTTCTGACTTTTTGTTTAGTTTTTTTTTACCCACTTAGGGGGAGGGCTTTTGCCCGGGTTTTGCGGATTCAAGCTGTCCCCCTTCCCACCCACATGCCCCTTTTTCCCCAAAAAAGGGCCCCGGAACAATGCAATTTTTCTAATTTTTTAGGAACACCAGCGGTTTTAAAAAAAACCTTTTGAGGGAAAAACCCTGTGCAGTGGGGACTGCTGCACGGTTTTTTCCATTTAAATCAATGTAAAAGGTTGACAAATCGGTTTAAAAGGGGTTTTAAAATCGGGGAAAAACCGGGTTTTTGAAAAATCGACAGAAAGCCTTTCCCGGGGGAAAACCCCTTTTATGGCTTTTTTTTTTAAAACTAAAGGAAATGCATTTTTAATCCCTGCCCCAAGTAAAGTTTGGGACAAAGTTTGTAAAAAAAAGGGAAGATTTCCCCTTAGGGAGAAGGGTCCTAAGGGGGGTGGGGGGATTCAAAATTCCCTTTTTTGCACCCACGAAGCATCTGCTTATCACCAAGGCTTTAAATGGGAAAAGGGAGCTGGAAAAGGGGTTTAAAGACCCCTCTATTGGATACAACGAAACTTCAATTTTTTTGGGCCCCACGGGGTCTTTGGAAAGAAAAAGGGAAAACATTACCCAAGCCAGCATCCCCAATCTGTAGACAGACCGTTCAAGTGTTTTCCCCCTTTCGTCATTTCAGAGCAGAGCAATGCGGGGCTTGACTAAAAGTAGGAGGCAATGAGGGGCCCTCAAAAAAGGGAAGATCTCTCCCCTAGGGAGCCACCTTATAGGTGTGTGGAGATAAGAAGTAGCCTTTTGAGGATTTCTTACATCCAATTGAGGGTGCTTGAGCTTCTCGGTTCCTTTCCCGTAATCCCTTGGGGTTTTTGCAGATCTTTGTGGAGTGAAAAGGAAATTTCCCCAAATTCCAAAACGCCTACAGGCCCCTCCCTTTAAGGGAAGATTTTCCCTTTTTATTGACAAGGGGCAAAAAACCCCAAAAACGGCTGGCTACAGATGGGGGGATGTGGTTTGGGTTATATTATTTTTTGCTTACCAAAGCCCCAAAGGGGTCAAAAAAAAAATTTGGGGAAATTTGTTATCACCCAAATTTAAGGGGGCGCTTGAGCTTCTCAGCTCCTTTCCCATAATTCCTTGTGATAAGTTTGTATAATGCATTAGCTTCCAATTCGTGGAGACTTCAGGTTTTACCATATACTCTTCGTGTAGCAGGTGGTAAAATACTAGCTGCCAATCCTGTTTTTATACTGTCACTAAACATTTATTTTGACTGGAGCCGGTGTACACCTGTATAGATAAATTCCACAATCACTTCCCATAAGTGTCCATCTGGCTCTTCAATTTAATGTAGCAGCATTCATACTGTGCCCCTTTAGGGTTTTACAGGCGGGCCCCCTGTTTTGCAGGGTGTAGGGTAATTTTTGGGAATGAATTTAAATTTTTTGTGTCTGAACTCTGCCAAAAAAACCAAGAACATGACCCCAAACACAAAAAAAATTAAATGCCCTTTTTTCATATTTAGCCATTTAAAAGGGCTGGGATTTTAAAGAGAAATTTTTCAAAATGAAAATACAATTTAAAAAAACCCGGGTTTTAACCCGGGCCCCAATCAAACGTTAAAGGAACTTGGACATGCCCCAAAAATTCCAGGGGTTGGGATGGGGTGCCTAGACCCCCCCAGGGGGGTTTTGGGCTCTGGGGGCCCCCCCAGTTGGTGTTTCTAAAGCCCAAACCAGGGGAAATTTTTTTTTTAGGGCCCCACCCAAAACAGCTACTGTAAAATGACTGTATATGTTTTCGGGGCTTGAAAAGGGCCCACAGGGGAAATGGGGGAAACCCATGGGGGGGCCCCTGAACATGGCAGCCCTAAGTTTTTTTTTTTCCCTCCATATACACCCTTTGGGAAAGAGGAAAAAAAGCAAAATAAAGAGCAAAAGACAAAAAAAGGCCCCCAGGCATTTTTTAGCATCTTCAGCCCATTTACAGTAGTGTAGGGGGGAAACCCCTTTTAAAAATTTAAAAAACCCCCGGGGGGGCTCAGAAACAGCAAAACTGAGGGGCCCCTAGAGTAAAAACTCCACCTGAAAGGGCCTAGGCACACCAGCCCGACACTCCCTCCCCTCCTTTACTCTTCTTGCTTTTTGCCTCTCTTTTTTGGGCCTTTTTTTGCCTCTTCTGAGAGGGTACATGCAGTAAAGCCCAAAAACTTCGGTTTTCCCTTTCCCAAAAGGGGCCCCCCGGGGGTTTTCCAACCCCCCTTGGGACAGCCCCGACCCTTGTCCACATCTGGGAACCCTTTTGGAAAAAAGGGGGAGTCCCAAAAGCCCCTCTTTTCCCCGTTTAAAAATTGGTCATCATGCTTTTATCAATGAAATCATTCCCATCTGGCGGGAAAACGGGGGCTTTCTCCATTAAGTTTTTTGGACCCCCCCCCTTTTGGGGCATTTTCAAAATTTTGGAATACCCCTTTTATAATAAAATTTATTCATAGAGGGTCAGATAATCTAATAAATTGCCTATTCATATAATAGAATCACTATGGTGGTATTATTATTATTACTAATAATGACCAAGCAAGCAAATATAACGCCCAAAAAGCTCATAAGGGAACTGACCCCCAAAAAAACCCGGGGCCCCCCTTTCATTTTTAAGTTTAAACTCCCCAAATTTTAAAAATTTAAACCCAAAAAATTAAAAGGGGGGGGGGGGGGGGTGGGGGGGGGGGAATCAAAAAAAAGGAAATTTATTTGGGGGGGGGGGGGGGGGGGGGGGGGGGGGAAGGGAATAAAAAATTTTTTATAAAAAACTTTAAAATTTTAATTTAAATACATAACAAAATAATGTAAAAATTTAAAAACAGGCATTCAGAAAAGGTCCCCAAAAAAATTTTTCAACACTGTTTCCAACCCCCATTATAGTATAAAGATTTTAAATTTCAAACTATAGACTATATCCAAAGCAAGTATATAGTGATCCAATGTTTATATAGTCCTGCCATGTTACCAAAAAAATAAACCTGCGGGTTTAAAAATTAAAAGGGCCCTTTTTTTTTACTAATAATAATAATAAAAATTTAAAAAAAAAGGAAAATATTTTTTTTTTTTTTTATTTTATTATAGTATTAGATGCCGTCTAAAATAAAATTTTAATAATAAAAAACCTTTAAATTTTTGGGTTAATGACCCTTTTAAAATTTTTTCCCCTAGGGGAGCTGAAGGGGGGAAATTTTTAAAGCCCCCCCTTTTTCGACGGGGAACCATTAAAAGGGCCCATATCACATAGGGGTTGGGCCCAAAAAATTAAACAATGCAAAATTTAAAAATAAAAAAGAAAAATTAAAAATTTTTTCGGGTTTTTTTAAAAAGTGCCCAAAATAAAAAAGTAATACGCATAAATGCCCACTGTGGGGCCCAGTTTTATGCGTACTTAAATAATGGTTAGACGGGGGGTTAAAACAACCCCAGTTGCGAAATATCTTAACACTTTTCCAATAAAAAACACTTATTTTAAGGGAATGTGAGAATGGCTTTCCCAACCCAGGGGGCTGAAACATCACATGGAGACATGCTTGAAAAAAGATTCTAGTTTTATTATTTTGGATGTGTTGCTTCCAGCTATGTAAATTTTGAATTATTTAAAGTATTGGGTCCACACCTCTGGCGTGTGCACTCTGAATATTTTGGGTTTGTAGTAGTATAATGCTGTACCCTTTTTACCAAGAAAGTGTAGAATAGTGAAAAATCAGGGGGAAATTTTTTGAGGGTAACCCGAGATAAAATTTTTAAGTGAGCTTTCGAGAGGACTGCTCTCTTTTTTCAGACTGGGTGTTATACAACCCAAAAATGAAAAAAACACAGCTTTTTATACACACAAAAACATGGATCTTCAAAGGATCTTAGAATTTTAAAAATAACAAAAAGGAAATATAGGTAAAAGCAGTTTTTTTTTACAACCTGTCAAGAAATTAAAAAGCTGGAAACTTTGTGGGGGCGTGACGGGAGGGGGAAAGTAAATTTTTTTCTCTTATCTTTTTTAGGCAATCCGGGGAGATTTGTTGCAAATCCAAAAGTTAAAATAGCTTGCATGAACTGGGAGGGAAAATTTTTAAAACCATTTTGCAGAGTTTTTAAATTTTTTTTTGCATTAAATTTTTTATTTCCCCTTCCTTCTTCTCCCTCTTAGTCCTTTAAAAACCCCCCATTAAGACCCGTTACCTGCAAAACTTCCATGAATGATTTTCTCCGGAAAAAATGTGCGGCCCCTGGCAGAAAGTTTTTGTTTTTTTGTAAATTTGGTTTAATCTGGGTGAATTCATATTTCTTGGGTGAGTCTCTGCCCTGTTTTCCCCCAATAGAGGCCTGTGGGGGAGGGAAAATTGCATCCAAAATTTAAACAATTTCCCCCACATTGTAGACCCCGGCAGGAAAAAAAGTCCCCTAATTCTGTGCCCCCCTGCTGGGACTGTGGGACAGGTACACTTTTTCAGCAGTGTGGATGTGTCCTGCAGGGCTTGCAACCCCGTTCTGCAGGCCCGGGGGGAGGTCCATTTTCCGTTTGGGGGGCCTTTCAGAGGGGGCCCTTCCCACAATAATGCGCCGCAGGGTTTTGGGGGGTTGCCGAAAGGGGGGGAGAGGGGGGACTGGGAATATGTCTTTGAGGGCTGTTGTCCCTATGTAGCACGGTTGGAGTTTTCCTTTGGGAATTTTTGTAGGATTTTCCCCGCTTTTGGGTTTTAGGGTTTTCAACAAAGGGGGACTCGTTCTTCCTTTCTGGGTTTTCCTTTTTATGTGAGCAGGGCTGGGCCTGTTTATGGCGGGCCCCTTTGCTGATTTGGGTTTTCAGTCAATTTTTTGGGGCCCGTATCCAAGTTTGAGAAAAAATTTTTTCCCTTAAAATCAAAAAGGTGCTTTTTCCAAAGGGCTGCTTTGGGCGGAGCCCAAATTTCGATTTTTACCGAATTTGCCCGGCGTATTTTAATAACTGTTTGTGTTTCTTGGGGGGGGAAGCTGGGCGTTTCTCGATAGGGGGCCCTTCGGGCTGTCCCGGGTTTGTGGTAAAACTGATGTGGGGTAGCCCGGGGGTTTTTGATGTGGGATTTTAGTATCCAGAAAGTGGATTTTTCTTTCTGGAAAAGGTAAATTTAAAAGGTTTTAAAGGTGGGGGGGAAAGTTTTTTGAAAATCTTATGGAATTGAAAATTTGGGCCTCCTCCCCGGGAGTCCAGATGACAATTTATAAAAATCAAAATTTTAAAGGGGGTTTCATCATTGGGGTTGGTGTTGCATGTTGATAAAAAAGCTTTCCCCCAGTTTCCCCCCATAAAGAGATTTTGCATATTGGGGCCCCACATTTTGGACCCCATGGGGGGGAAATTCCCAAATTTGCTGTAAAATACAGGTTTTTCCAAAAAAATAAAATAGGGTTTTTGAGTTTTGAACTGGGGTGACTTTTGTGACTGGTTTTGTTGGGAGGTCTTGTTTCTCTAGGTGCCAAACCCACATCTGGGAACTCCATCCTTGTGGGGAAAATTTTTTTATACAAGGGTTTACATTTCCCTGGTGGCCAAAATGGTGCCCCCCAGGAAGTGGACCCAGGGAATTGGTTTGTTAAGAAAGGGCGGTTTTTGTTTGGATGTAGCTTGGAGTATCTTTGACCAGGGGTTTTTAGGAGATTTTCCACCCAACCTTTAGATAAATTTTCCCCTTTTCCGTGTCCCAAACCCGAAAAAAGATAGGCCTCCCGGGTTTTCCCTCTTTTTGGATCTTGGGGAGCATATAAAAAGTTTGGCCCGGGTTTTTGGGTCCTCTGGGATAAGCAATTCCACCTGATTCCGGACCTGAATTGGAAACTTTTTTATCATATTCTTTAGTTGTTTTTTTATAGGCCTCTGGGGGAAACATTTCCCAAATTTGCAAATAGTGGATTTGGGGTTTTTACAGTTTTTTTTCCCCCTTCCTGGGTATAGTCAAAGATGTTTCCCTCATGATAAAAAGCGCCCCCTTTGGGCACAAATTTTATAATTTTTATCCTGATTTTTTTCATTTAAGCAATTTGCCTTCTGTTTCCTTTCGGGGTTAGGTTGTGCACTTTTTTTTTTTGTTTCTCCAGGGGTTTTTAGAAATTTTTAATTTTTCTTCTGAAAACAGTCAATGTATTTATCCAGTGCTGCATTTGTTCCAGGGCCCTGGGGTCCAGGGAGATTTTTTTGGTTTTTTGGGGTTTTGTTATTTTCTGTTCTGTCTCAAAAGTCCCTGCTGTATGGGAAAGGGCCTTTTTTCCCTAAAAAGTATTCCCCAATCTCATTTTTCTGAAGAACTCCCCCATATCATTGCCAAAATTTGACATGGTCAGTTTATGCTGAGGGCGAAGGAAGGGGACCCCTTTTGGAAAAAGAAACTGCCATTTTTAAAGTTTGTTTGGCTCAAGGAGGGAAAGGGTTTCCCCCACACAGGTCTGCTGAGTGGGCCTGGTTTCTTTTAGTTGTATGATGAAGCCTTTCTGGGCCCCAGTCTCTGGGGCCTTTTTTTTTTTTTTTGTTCTTGATGGGGCATGTCCCGGGGTTTCCGGTTTGGTTTTTTTTTGGAGTTTGGGGCCCTTTTATCTCCTCTGTGTCATTCTCCAGTGAGTATTTTTGGGTTTGTTTCTCCTCCCGTGGGGTTTTTTCTTTTTTTTGTTATAGGGAAAATTTTTTTCATATTGTTTGCAGCCTCTAGATGTTCCCCAATACATAGTTGTTTTTTGCAAAATCCCGGGTGTTTTAGGTTTTGCCGGGGGTTTGGGTTTTTGCAGGGAGGGGGCCTTTTTGGGGGAGGTTTTTTACTTTTTTTTCATTTTGGGTTTAAAAAGAAGATGTCGCTGTTAAGTTGGGGCAAGTTTCCCTTAAAAACCCGGGTTTTCAGTTTTTATTTGAGCGGGAAAATTGTGGTATCTTCCAAGTTCCTTGTAGTATTTTTGCTGTTTCCGTTTAGCCATTTGAAAAGGGATAGAATAGTGAAGAAAAACAGGCATACCCTTTTTAAAGGGTGAGTATATTTTTATAAAGGGGTTTCGGGGAGGACTAGTCTTTCTTCAGACTGATGTTATTTCAAACCCAAACCCGAAAAAAAATTTTAAGACTCAGAGGGAGAGGAAGGAAATGGGAATTTTAAAATTTAAAAGCAAAAATTTAAAAAATCTGCAAAAAAAGGGGGTTTAAAAATTCATGCCAGTTTCGTTTAAGCTATGTGTGAAATGTAGGGGCAACAAATCTCCACGGGTTGAAAATAAGATAAGAGAAAATAAAATTTTCTGATCACTACGTCACCCTCACAAAATTTCCCGACTGTTTAATTCTTGAAAAGGTTGTAAATAACTGTTACCCATATTTGGGATTTTGTTAAATTTTTTTTAATTCTAAGATCCTTTGAAAATCCAAAGTCTTTTTGTTTTATAAAAATTTTGTTATTTTTGCTTGTTGTAATAAAAATCAGGGCTGAAGAAAAAGACTAGTCCTCTCGAAAAATCACTATCAAAAATAATCCTTTAGTTAGCCCTAAAAGGTATCCCCCTTATTTCTTTACTATGCCCACTATTTTTGGGGGTTTGGGGCCCGGGGTTTTTTTTACTTGGGGTTTGTATTATTTTGTTATGAACCAAAATGTTTTTAAAAAAAAAATTAGGGGGTAGAAAAATTTCACTGAGCTTTCAACCCCAAACGACCCCCAAGCCCGCCACCAGCATTTTTTTGGGGAAAGATAAAGTTTTTATGGCATCTTCATTTTAGCCTGGGTTTTCCATTTAAACCCCCAATTTATTCTTGAAAACCCAAAAACTAAATTTTTTTTCCCAAAAATTAAAAAAAAAGAAACCAAAGCCCCGCACCTTTTACCCAAACTACCAGGGAAATATTTTCCCCTTTGGGAGCTCTTTCAAATTAGGAAGTTTGCAGGGAGGGGGCAAAGGGGGGAAATACGGGGGTAACTCCGGTTTTTCTACTCCGGGATGTAGGCGCAAAGGGGCCGGCCCCCAAAAGCTGAATTTTTACGGGCGACACGATGACGTCACAATTTTCGCACCGCCCTGCGCCCAGACTGAGATGAGGGAGCTGATGCGAGGGAGTTTAGAGAAAAGGGAGTAAGGATTTTTTTTTTTTTTTTTTTTTTTTTACATTTGAAATCTGCCCTAAAACCCTTCCGTTTTATGGGCCCCATAGCCCCCATTTTAAAACCCTGCCCGATATTATGGCCCCCTTTGACCACCCCAAAACCCGTTTTACTATATATGGCCCCCTTTGACCACCCCAAAGCCCGCCTTTATATTGGCCCCCTTAACCCCCCTAAAGCCCGCTTGCTAAATTTTTGGCCCCCATAGACCACCCTAAAGCCGCCCGAATATATATGGCCCCTATTGACCACCCTAAAGCCATCCTGACTATTATTTATGTCAATTTTTTTCAAGACGGACAAAGCTGCGCTTTTGAAAAATTTCAGCGACGATCCCCTTGTGAACTCCGCTCTGTTTTGTCAAGACGCATGATAAATCTCACTGTAAGTGTTTAGATCCGTTTGGGGGGCCGCAGTGCGGACCCCAAGACGATCCCAAAAAGGGTTGTAACACGGGGGTGTATACTCCCTGTGAAACAAGCCCTAAAGAAAGTCAGGAAAAGTAGACCGCAACCCTGTGACGCCTGTGGGCCGGCTCTCACCGTCAGTACTGAACTATGGCTTATTTACTGTAACTAGGGCTTATTTTTAAAGTAGGGCTTATATTTCAAGTCTATTCCAAAACCCTGAAAAATCCAGGCTCGGATATTGTCTGGGTAGTGCTTATTTTTGGAGAAACAGGGTAATATATGTCAAAAGTTAGCAAGTATTCAAGGTTTAGTTTTATTATAATGAAAAAAAAATGTGAAAATAGTTTTGCTGGATTCTTCCACTAGAGGGTTTTCTACTGGTGGTTTGGTCTGTCTGCAGTGATTATACAGTGGGGGAAAAAAGTATTTAGGCAGCCACCAATTAAGCAATTCCCCACTTAAAAAGATGGAGAGG
>JAODAL010045126.1:0-32231 GCA_025379985.1 Phyllomedusa bahiana | reverse complement strand
GTTTATCGTTGCCCCCTGCCTATGTGCGGCTCGTCCCTCCTCTGACAGGTCTGACCGGGGGTTCTTCAGTACTCACGTACTACTGCCGCGGCTGCTGGGGGAAGGTGGGGGGGGGGATCGTGAGCAGTACCAGCTCCATCAGCAGCAACCTAAGTCTGGAGTCACTGATGAGCAGCTTCCTAGTGAGGAGGGCAGTCGCCAGCAGCAGCAGCAACAGCAGGACCTGGAGCAGACCCTGAACCAACAGGTGGTGGCCTACTTGGACAAACACTCTGTCACCCCAGTTAGAAGATCCGCTGGACTACTGGGCAGCAAACTGGATGTGTGGCCGCAACTTGCCGATTTTGCAGTGGAGAAGCTGTCCTGCCCGGCCAGTAGTGTGGCATCAGAGCGGGTGTTCAGTGCGGCGGGGGCCATCGTTACCCCAAGGAGAACGCGCTTGTCCATGGGAAATGTGAAACGACTGACCTTTGTCAAGATTAATCAGGCGTGGATCGGCCAGGATTTCCACACACCAATGCCTTAGGCGTCAGACTACATCAGCCATGACGCCTCACCCCAAACTGTGAGAATGAGTCTGCGTTCAAACTACCTGCCTCAGCCACTATTCTGATGCCGCCACCCCCCCTGATGCCACACATCTGCTGACAGTTTCTCCATCTGCCACCAACCATCCTTACCAGGGACTGGTATTGCCACCCACCTCCACACTCTGTCATTGTGCCACTGTCTGACCTCATGCTGTTGCTGCTGCCGCCGTCACCTTCACTCTCTGTCATTGTGCCACTCTGTGGCCTACTACTGTTTTGCCACCTCCAGAATGTAATTGCGCCATTGTCTGACCTCATGTTGCTGCTTCCGTGACCTACACACTGTGTCATTGTGCCACTGTCTGACCTCATGCTGCTGCGATGGTCACCTCCACTCTCTGACATTGTTCAACTCTGTGGACTACTACAGTTTTTGCCACCTCCAGAATGTCATTGTGACACTGTCTGACCTCATGCTGCTGCCGCCGTCATCTCCACTCTCTGTCATTGTGCCACTCTGTGGCCTACTACTGTTTTACCACCTCCAGAATGTCATTGTGCCACTGTCTGACCTCATGCTTCTGCTGCAGTGACCTACAAACTGTGTCAGTGGTCCACTGTCTGACCTCATGCTGCTGCTGTAGCTACTGCCGTGACCTACAGACTGTGTCATTGTCCCACTCTGTGGCCTACTCCTGTTTTTGCCACCTCCAGAATGTCATTGTGCCACTGTCTGACCTCATGCTGCTGCTGTGGCTGCTGCCGTGACCTACACACTCTGTCATTGTGCCACTGTGTGACCTCATGCTGCTGCTGTGGCTGCTGCTATGACCTACACACTGTGTCATTGTGCCACTCTGTGGCCTACTCCTTTTTTTGCCACCTCTAGAATGTCATTGTGCCACTGTCTGACCTCATGCTGCTGCTGCTGTTGATGCCGTCAACTCTTCACTGTGTCATTGTGCCACTCTGTGGCCTACTCCGGTTTTTGCCACCTCCAGAATGTCATTGTGCCACTCTCTTGCTGTTGTGGCTGCTGCCGTCACCACCAAACTCTGTCACTGATGTTTCCACCTGAGCCCTCAGCTTGTTTTTTTCTAGCTGTCGCTGCCATGACATTATAAGGCTACATTCCCGCTTCAGTTTTTTGGTCAGTTTTGCCCTCTTAACTGCCCAGGGAATTTTATAGTGAAGCGATTCTAAGAACGGCGGCAGTCATGTGCGTGTCATACTAAAACAGAACATTGTATGAAGACCAAACCAAGCTCCCTCTGCATATTTAAGCATGGCACAACGTTCTACAGCACCCTGCAAGCTCTGTGCAGCCGGGAAATAGCTGTTTTTTAACGTAATTCGTAACGAAGTTATTTTTTGCCGGGAAATTCGGCAAAGTGAGCGAACCGAATTTCGAGAAATTTGCTCATCTCTAGTTATGACACCCAGCAGCTCCAGCAAACACTGACAGTTGATGAGCGTCTCTCCTTATATCCACCGCACTGCGCTACATGACCTTTCCAGAAGTTTCCTTCTCTCTCTGGGAAAGGACTAGACCCCAAGGGACCTCTATTCAGATCCTTTGCTCACTTTCCAGGACCGACTGTGCAGAGCTACTCTTCCTCATGCCTCTTGCTGTCCTGTCTTTACTGCTGCCCGGGTCGGTGTATTCTACCAGACACCTCTTGCCTCTAAGAGTAGGGTCCTTACCATGGCCTCCCCATTTTAAAGGCACAAAGTAGATCCAGTAAGGCAAGAAAGGAGTGGCCAGAATATGTAGGGTCAGTGCCTGGCAGTTATCCTATTACCAGAATGCTGGCCCTTTAAATTTAACGGAGCTAGCATGCACGTATTCAAGAGAGCGGGAACACCCATGTCTGCCGGCAGAGATGTGCAGGTAAGTAGGAGTGCATAGAGGTGAGTAAGGGATGGGAGTATTATTGAGCCCGCAGCCCAATGTGCGGGTCCCGGTGCCTCTCGTCCCCGGCAGCAGCATAGAAGAGGAGCCACGAGTACACCCATGGCCCGATGTACAGCCTGCAGCACCACTAGTGACAGGTAGATAATGACAGGGGAAAACACATCGCTATAAACTAAAACAGAATATGTTTACCATAATAACTTAATTGAAATGGTGCTTTCTATTTTAACTGCTTCAATATAACTGTAGAAGATTTAATCTTTCTCATTGACATAAAATCAGAAGTATAATTTTAAAGTGGTTTTCCAAGACTTTTAAAAACCTTCCAACCACCTTAAACTGTACTAAAATAGAAAATAAACTTACATACTTTTCCCATTACCACCGTTTGCAGCGGATCTGTTAAGAGTGGAGGGAACTACAGAAATATAGAGGCTGCACCCTGCAATACAAAGAGTATTAGAAATTGCAGTTTAAGAACCTTGCCATCCAATAATGAGTGATAGAAATGAGAGAGCAGCACCGTCACTAGCTTTACCTACTCTGCAATAAGAACTGTGATTTTTTCTTTTGTTTTCTAAGTTTTGTTGCCTTCAGTAAAAACAACTGTGAGTTTTGAAGTTACTTCTCTGTTTCTTGCCATATTGCATTGTTACATCAAGGCCACTCCAACCTACACCAAGCAGGGAGATGAGTATCAAGATTGTGCCCCAGGGGCACCTTTGATTCTTATTGGCTCCATTTTTGGCTACATAAGACTTTTAATCACATTGTATTATACTTTTTGGGAAGAAATTACATTTTTTTTCAATTTTTTATGATAATTTTATACCAAATTATATAAAATTTTTGTTTATTCTTTTTATTTTATATAGATAGGGATTTTATTAGGGAAAAGGGAATTCTTTTTTATCTTTCTTGGGATTTTCTTTTATTTATGTATTTCTTAAAATGTTTGTCATTATTTTTTGTCTCACTAAGGGACTTAAACAGGCAATCATTTGATTGCTGATATCATACACATTATTACTTATGTAGTGAATTGTATTATACTAATCAGTGTAAAACTGCAGGGCATTCTACTGAACTCTACATCTGGCTGAGCCTAAAAAGCATACACAGAAGGCAGGACTGGGATCTGTCACTAGGTCCCCAGTTATCATGTAAAACCATTGGCTTTCTGGGAACAGAGGGTACAAATAGGATGAGAGGGAACCCCCTCCCTCAAAACCACTTACATGCAATGGTCACTATTGACTGGGTACCTAAAGGGTTAAACAGCATGGATTTGAGATATGTCGACTCTCTGCCATGAGAGCACAAGCCTGGTGATCATCAGACACCTGAGCCCCTGCTTTGTCCAGCACAGGACACTTGTGCCAGCTCAGTTAGCACCCAGTGCAGATGGTGTGGACTCGGCTTCACAGCCTGCACCATCTGAGCGCTATAAATATACAGTGCCCAGGAGACTGGTCAACCCTTGCAGGAGTCCATGAGAGCTGGTAAGTATGACATGCTGCTCCAAAAAGCGTGGGAGGACTACCTCTTCATCCCGACAAGCTATGCAATTGAGTTTTTACATAATACTTGAAGACCACTGTTAAAACAATTTTTAAGAAAGATCCCCAATCATAATAGGATCACAAGGTAAAGTGGCATACATGCATCAATAAAGCTACCTTAGGATTTCCAAATGGAAAACTAAGTAACAAGAAACAATATTTCCATATATGCAAGAGCCAACTTAAAAGTAAAGACATTCTATGGACATAAAGAAGAAAACTTCAAACAGTTAGATCACTTTCAGCAGGAGTCCATGACAAATAAATGTTCCGCTGGCAGTAACATGATTTATTCTAAAGCTAAATTCATGTGTGTGCTGAAGCTCTAGCACTATTAGTTATCTGTTTGCTATAGGTTCCTGTTCACATATGAACTTAATTAATGGAATTGCAGTATTGTCATTTGTTATTGTGGGTATACTCCATTTGAATAAATGCTCACCTAAAATAAAGAACACAATACCTTTTCATTAATTACAAAACACCTACAAATGCTGTCCATTTATGCAACCTAGATGTACAATTTCATTGTCAATTTATAGCATAGCCACTGGATGGCATTAGTTAGTTGTGAAGATGACTGACTGAATAGATTGTGTTTCAGTACTTGCTGTGTGTGCTTGTTCCTCCGAAACAATATTTATCTTGAAGTTTTACTTTTCTGGTTATTGTCAATAAGCAGTTGGTTAGCACCTGGCTTGAAGATACCAGTAATGAGGTTTAAATGGGACATGCACTTCACGTTCTAAATGATAGATAAAATAGACAGCTTATCAGACAAGAGAAGGATCAGCAAGTATGCAAAACTCCTCAGGTACATGACCTGCAACTGCAAGGTCAGTATATACGCTGGACATACACATGAAACAAGATGTCAACAGAGTTTTAAATGCCCATAAATTGAAAGGTATGTCCAGCAAATTCACTTCAGCTAATAGCATGCACTGCAAAATATTTAAAGACATACAAAGCATGCCAAGAATGCACTAATGCATTTAGAGGTATTCTTAGTCATAAACAATACGTGACTAGAAACATAAATTATTTTCAAATAATATGAATTTCTAGTTATTTATCAAAAGATTTGACGCTATTTAATATTAAAGATGTGAGTCAGTTGAAATAAAATGGTAGAGTTCGGCTGTGTCCACACGTTCACTTTTTCCAAATAGGAAAACACTCCAACATAGAATCCGATGTGATAAACCAATTTTCTGCTGAAGTTTTAAACTTGGACATGGTTAAGACCTTTTTTATGGCCAAGCCATGTAAAAAATCTGCACCATAGTTCACAGTGGGAACTACAACATAGATTGTTCATTCACATGAAGGAGCCTCAGTTTAAACATACAGTTGAAACCAGAAGTTTACATACACTATATAAATAGACACATATGCCTGTTTTTCTCACTATGTGAAATAAAATCAGAATAAACCTTACCCGTTTTAGGTCAATTAGGATTACCACAATTATTTATATTTGCCGAATGACAGAATAATGAGAGTGAGACAATTTTTAAGGCATTTTTATTACTTTATGCAAAGTCAAAAGTTTATATACACTAGGATTACTATGCCTGTAAACAATTTGGGACAGCCCATATGATGAGGTCAGGTCGTTGGAAGCTGCGGAGTGGTTTATTGGCAACATCTGAGTTAATTAGAGACACAACTTTGGATGTATTTTAATTGCACACTAGAAACACATGGCTTCTGTGTGTAACATCAAGGGAAAGTCTAAAGAAATCAGCCAAGATATCAGGAAGAGAATTGTGGACTTGCACAAGTTTGGATCATCCTTGGGTGCAATTTCAAGGTACCTGAAGGTGACTTGTTCATCTGTACAAACAATTATATGCAAGAACAAACAAGATGGGAATGTCCAGCCATGATACTGCTCAGGAAGGAGGGTTCTGTGTCTTAGAGATGAACATGCTTTCGTCTGACATGTGCATATCAACCCAGGACCTGTTCTATAGATGTATGAATAGTGACACTACAAGCTAAGTGCAGGATTAGCGCAGGAGCAACATTTTTTAATGCGGCAAGGATTTGGGGCGTTCTGGGGGCGTGTCGCATCACTTCATAAAATTTTCAAAATTTTTATGTTTTCTTTGACACCAAAACATTGTCCATGACAGTTGAACAGCCAGCCCAGCTTAAAGGTGGCCCTGCCTGGCCAGCTTGTGTATTGGCAATAAAAATTGCGCCTTATGATAAAAGAGAAGAACAGGTTCATAAATTTGGGTTTTAAACAAAATCCCCGTACTATTTGAATTGGCCTTTCAGCGCTAATGTTCATACATGTCACCCTTACTGTTCTAAGAGCTAGAACTAGCATGAAGTATAGGATTTTTGTTTGCTTTTCAGGCATCCATTGAAGCTCTAACCCACCTGAGCTGGAAAATCCCATTTATCCACCTCTAGAAACCATTTTTTACCTAGTATGGTTTAGTTGACTGCATAACACTGTAATTTTTTCTTGAGGTCAGGAGACTGATGAAGATTTTATTCATTGTGATTCTCTGACAGAGAATGTTAAAGGATTACCACTAAAAGTTTTTTACAAAAAAAAAAAAAAAACAGATAAAATACTCTCTAATACCCCAAAAATGAGCTGATAATTTCATGAAAGCAATTTTTATGCACATTTTTTTATTTTACTTTTCAGTAATCGGTACTGAAACTGAAAGACATTAAAGAGGATTTCCCCTAAAAATTTGTTTTGCATTTTGCGATATCCTTAAATGTGCCATCGGTGGCTTTTTGACCACTGTGACATCTGGCAATCGTGAGAGTAGTTTTAGAAAATTTCCACAGATGGCTCTGCTTGACATGTTTCTTAAAACGTGGAGTCCAAGGGACCAGAATCTCAAAAAGTCCATCTTTTTTTTGTTATTCTTAAAAAAACATTTTTTGATATGAATCCCTTTTTAAAACCATTAAAAATTGCCTCTAGGGTTTTAAAAGGGCTTGCTGGCCAGAATTTTGTTTTTTTCATGGTTTAGAAATAAAGATGGACTTTTATTGAGAACTTTGTTGTCTTAAAATTTCCTTATTTTTTTTCAGCAACCAAAGGAAGGGATAATCAATTTTGCACAGTTTGGTGACTGGTGTTGGAGATTTTTTCTTAAAAATGTTTCTGAGGTTTTCATCACAGCAATACCCAAACCTTGGGGCCTCAAAAATTATTTGGAAAAGGAAAACTAAAGGGTACATTACTTTCCTAATTCCACTGGTATGTGGACTCCCATATAAAGGACATATTCTAGAGATAACCCCAGATAACCCTCTTTAAACAGGGGAAAGACCTAAACCTAATAGCACGAAATGAAGCAGGGTGCATGACACTATTGTGTAATATTTTGAAATTATTACAATAATCAGGAAAACTGGCCTCAAAAGATGCTAAACTATGATCCTATACTATGTCAGTGGATAAAACAGAGGGATTTCATGCTAATCCAGCTCAGCCTTTCCTTATGACCCAAAGTCATCTGATGTCTACTGTTGTGTATAAATCTGATGATCTTATTGAAAAGGCGATCTGCATACTGAACTTTAAATCAACCAAGAAGAATTATAAGACGTCAGAAAAAAATTGCATGGTGGAGTTACAATATGGAAATCACATGGTAAATCCAATTACACATCTTTCCTTAGTTTTTCCGATTTTAGTCAAGAAAATTTGCAAATATCATACTTCAAAACTGAGAAGGCAAATGTAACAATATTATCACTGCTTTAAGCAGCTGGGAAATGGGTCTTAGAAACAATAGACAGGATCTGAAATGCAATAGCAGATACAGGCTATTGACACACACAGTGCTGTTTCAAGAAAAAAAAATTTTTTCTTCTGATGGTGGAAGACCTTTTATTCCTAGTTTCACATAAAGAGTTATTCTGAAAAACAACAAAAACACTATGGGCGGGATGTATGTACGGGGCTGTGTATGAGCAGAAACACTCCAAAATTTGGTGCATTATCTGGCGCCCGCGGCATGTTGTAATGCGCCTAAGATGTTGGGGTATTCAGGGGGCATCGCACCATAACTGTATGATTTTACACATGTCTGATGGAAGGATGGCAAAACTGGGCGCATTGCTTCTGGAAGAGGCAGACCAAGTTAAAAGTGGTTTATCTGAGCCTGAGTTGTTATAGTGGAGCTAGAAAATGCCAAATCAATGACCTGCAGTAGAACAGGTTCATGCATTATGGTGCATTCTACACTGCTTTAAGAGATTTAGAACTGGCCTCTATGCGCCTAGATCATACACGTCGCATATGGTTGTCTACAAAAACGAAACGATATGAACATATTTCATTTTATAAATGCAGCTTACATACAACTTTAAGTCTATCAACAAACAGGTTCAGTTTTGTGGCTCTGCAGGATTCTAAATTATTTCAGTAAACAGTGGTCCCTCAATATACAATTTTAACTGGTTTGTGGACGACCATTGTATGTTGAAACCATAGCTTTATGGAAAACTATTAATTGGTTCCAAGACCTCAAAATGTGACCCCTAACATAAATCAAAATGAAAATTAAAGAAAGTTGCACAGATAACCAATACACATAAAACAAGTTCTTACATATAACGGTCGAAAAGAGCTGACGAAAGCTGTAAATCACTTTCTATGTTTAGGACAAGATTTCTTTAGGTCATGTACTTTATACACAATGTACCAGAAAAAAAGGTAATGGGGCCCTCACCTTTTGTCCAAAGGAGCCACTTATCCTGACACGTACAGAGCAGTACAGGACATGTAGAACCACACTTAATTGTGGAGAGGTGCTGCTAGACTGCCAATCAGTTCATATACTTCACTTATACAGGGGTTTTACAAGTAAAATATTCATGATATTTGGATCTACATCTGGGACATTGCATTTTGAAACCAGGTGAGAAACCATTGAATGTTGAAAACATTGTATCCTGAGGTTACTGAAACTTTACTGACCACTGTATTATACAAGTGTATAAAGTTGAAGAGGAAATTTGTGCCATTCTGTTGAACAGGTAAAATTGCTAGTGTTCACTCAAATCAGTTCCATTAGTTGACATTGTTTTACATTTCTATTCTCTAACTCTATTAGTTTAACAGTAGATGATTATAGATAGAGAAGAGGATTTCACAACTGCATTCTTTGAGGATTTTGTAAAGGACAAGTATGATACTTAGTAACCTGGGAAAGCAGTGTCTAAAGACTGTATCACAGATATTTTATAATCTTCATCAATCTCTCTAAGAAAGTTTAATACATTAATTTTTTTCTGTTAAGTTCCTCAATGAACTCTCTGCCCCCAAGGTTTCCTTCAGGTGGTGCAATTTTGCATTCCTTTTTCAGTAGGCAGGTCCTCTGATATTTTCAGGGCGCACAGTGTGTTAGTACATCCAGTGGCATAGTGTGTTGCAATATGAGATACCTGTCTTAGTCTAGAGGTTTAGGATTTACAGCGAAATACAAGAGCAAAGATGTTGATGGCAAACTCTGAGATGTAACTGGGAGAAGTGTAGGCCAGATAGGGAAGAAAAGGGATGACTCCAGTAAGAGAATACATCACTTGTGAGTCGCTGAATGTCATTGCATATTCTGCTGTGACTGAAAAACCCGTTAATTTGTAAGGTGTGCAGCATTTAAGTTTGTAAAACAATTCCCAAGACACTCCTGCCATCATTCAGGTCATATTGGGAGTTGCCCTTTCACATGGCAAAACTGCCATATTTTAACCTGACTTGACAATTGGAATAATTGATTAGTAGTGTTGAGCGATTATTATCGACAAAGTTGAAATCAGCACAGTTTTTATGGTGATCAGATTTTTTAGATCATGCGATAATTTAGGTTAAAATCTGTGCATCATCTATTAAGATCGAGCCATTTTCGGCCCTTCCTGTAATTTTGGCGGCCAGAAATCAGATTACGAATAGAGCGGGGTGAGTTGTGTGTGTGACTCTGACGGATGTGTAGGGTTTTTGCGTTTGGGGCTGGAAAAATCACAGCCCTTTGTTTTAATGAAAAATTTTCCCTGTTCGCCTCTTTTTCCAGATCTCAGGCAGAAGGAGGGGCCTCTCTTGTGCCCAAAACACTAGCAAAATTATTAATTTCTTCCAGAGAACCCTTATATTCTGTGACCCTTTTACATTTATTTTAATTGAGTTTGGAAGTTTTTATTATTAGGTTGGAGTTTTTTAAAGTACACTGCCGTAAAAAAAGGGGCGGGGGGGGGGGGGGGGGGGGCCCGGGGGCGAACACAAACAAGCTCTATAAAGAAATGGATAAAGTTCACAAATTTAGTGAAAGAATTTGAATAGTTTTTTATTATTAACAGTTTTTATTGAAATTTTTCCTGGATTTTGGGGCACTAATTTATAGGTCAAACTTTTTAGTAACTGCGGTTCTTTGTTAGGGGCAAAACTCCCTTTTTTATTAGTGTACATTTTAGTAGGTTTCATTTTCAATTTTGCCCCTTCCCCCCTTTGTTGATATATCCCCTTGTACTTAAATTTGAATCCAGAAAGTCACAAGGGTTTATAGGGGCCAAAAAAACCTTTTATTATCCCAAAAAATTAAAGATACGTGTTTTTTTATTGGCGCATACAGCTTTGTTCTTTAGGCACCTTCACTTAAATTGAAACTGAATTTTTTAGCACCCCCAGGGGAATTTATAGGTGCCAAAAAATACCTTTTATTTTCGAATACATTTCAGTACGTGTTTTTTTTACTTTGGCGCAGGCCCGCTTTGTTGATAATATTTGCATTAAATTTGAAAACAGCAATTTTTTAGTCAAACGTAATTTGATAGGTCCAAAATACCATTTTTATCCGAAAAATTACAGATTTTCGTTTTTTTGCACTTTTGCCCCAATCCCCGATTTGTTGTAGAGCCACCTTGCAGTTAAATTTTAATCCGCAATTGTGTATTACATGGGGAATTTTTATGCCAAAAAAACCTTTTTTTTTGAAAACATTACAATATGTTTTTTTTTTTGGGGCATACAGCTTTGTTCTTGAGGACCTTGCACTTAAATTGAATACTGCAATTTTTTAGTCACCCCAGGTGAATTTTTAGGTCCAAAAAAAACCCTTTTTTTTTCCGAATTCATTTTTGATCTGTTTTTTCCTTTTTGGGAGGCCCGTTTGTTGTAGATTACTTTTAAATTTAAAATTTTAATAAAACAATTTTGTGCACCAGAGGTGAAATTTTAGGGGCCCCAAAAAAACCTTTTATTTCCCAATACATTACAGATCGTGTTTTTTGCACTTTTTGCCCAGTCCCGATTTGTTTAGGCCCCCTTGCAGTTAAATTTGAAACAGAATTTTGTAGTTACCCCTGGGGAATTATAGGTACCAAAAAATCCTTTTATTAAACAAACATTTAGATAGTTTTTTTTACTTTGGGGGCCTACACTTTGTTCATTACGCAGCTTTCCGTAAATCTGAAAAAAGTAATTTTTTGTCACCACGGGAATTGAAAAAAAGGTGCAAAAAATACCTTATTATCGAAAAAATAAAGATACGTTTTTTTGACTTTTGGGGACACACTTTTTTCATTGACGCAGATTGACTAAATTGAAAAAAAGCAAAAATTTTTTAGGGCCCCCAAGGGGAATTGAAAGGTGCAAAAAATACCCTGATTATACAAAAAAATTTAAAATACGGTTTTTTGCACTTTTTCTTAGTCCAGATTTTTGATAGAGACACCCTTCAGTTAAAATTTTTCCACAATTGTTGTTTTCCCCTGGGGAATTGATAGGGGCCAAAAAATTCCCTTTTTTTTTATCGAATACATTTTAGTCGTTTTATTGATTTTTGGGGCCCCTACAGCTTTTTTCATTGACGCAGCTTGCACGTAAAATTAAAACGCAAATTTTATAGTCCCACAGGGGAATTGAAAGGGGTAAAAAATACCGTATATTAACGAAAAAAAACAGATAGTGTTTTTTACTTTTGCGCCCGCTTTGTTCTTGAGCGCATCCACGTAAATCTTAAAAAAGCAATTTTATAGTACCCCAAAGGGAATTTTAAAATGCAAAAAATCAGTGTATTATACGAAACATAAAGATACGTGTTTTTTTTACTTTTTCGCACTCAGCTTTGTTCTGACGCAGCTCCCCGTAAAAACTTAAAAAACAATTTATATCACCCCAGGGGAATTGAAAGGTGCAAAAAAATACCGTGTTTTATACAAAAAAATTTTCGTTTTTTTGACTTTTTGGGCCCCGCTTTGTCAATTTAGCAGCTCCATAAATCTTAAAACAGCAAAATTTTATACCCACAGGGGAATTGAAAGGTGCAAAAAATTTCCCGGGATTATACGAAAATAACAATACTGTTTTTTACTTTTGGCACCCACTTTGTTCATTTACGCAGATCCCCGTAAAACTTAAAACACAATTCATGTCACCCCAGTGAATTGAAAGGGGCAAAAAATCGTGTAATACGAAAAAAACAATACGTTTTTGACTTTTGGCACCCACTTTGTTCATTTACCACATCCACATAAATCTTTTAAAAAGCAATTCTATTGTCCCCCAAAAGGGGAATTAAAGTGCAAAAAAAACCCTGTATTATACGAAAACATAACAGATATGTTTTTTTCCTTTTTCCCATCCAATTTTTTATAACCTTCATTAAATTTTTAATTCACAATTTTGTTTGTTAGGGGATTTGGAAATACTGTGTTTCCCGTCTTTTAATAAGGACTTTCCAAAACTATTCCATCCTTTAAATTTTATATTTCTGAACATGGAGCAAAAGCAGGGGGTAAGCGAGCAAAGGGGGGGTGACAGCTCATGGGTTATGGGGGGGTTGTTTTTGGGGGTTGAGGTGGTTCAGGCTGGGGCCCCCGCTCTTCAAAACCCGGGATGGTGCGGGGCTTTTTCCCCCAAGGTCCTCGGGTGGCATCAGTCCCCGGAAAAAAAGGTTTTGAAATTAATTTCTTTGGAGCCCCGTCCCCAAGGGTCGGAGTGTGGAGGCTCTCCGCAACGGACCGGCGCTGGGGGGTGACAAGAACCTTGTGCCAGGCAAGGAGTATGCTAAGGGCAAAATCTGCTCCCCGCCTTAAGATGGTATGTACACACCCCTTGCCTGGACAGCCCAAAACCCTGGTCACCCAAAAATTTCTAAAGAGTCCCCGGGTTTGGATCCCTGTGAAAAGGCTCGAGGTTGGTTCCCCTTTCCCCGTTCGCCCCTCTTCCCCCCGCCTTGCTTTTGCGGGTCACTGGGCCCTCCCCTCAACCGTCCATTGTTGCGTGGCAACCCGCGGAAATTTCCCCCTCCACAGCTCGCGATTGTGGCAGCAGGCAATGCCTTTTCGCAGTACGAAGTGAACATGGCTGACAAGCAGGGTGCGGACCTGGGGGTTTTTGAGCCACGCAGTGGGGGGCAGGTGAAAAGACTTGCCCATCCTTGCCAGTTTTGAAAAAACCCCAAAAGGGTCAGTGCAAAAATCCCCCTTGTCAGCATGGGAATTGTGGTGATCTAGTTTGGAACGATCGGGGGACACTTGAAACAAAGGTCCGCCAGGCGGAGGGGAGACGGACACGATGCGGATGGGAGCCTTTCTCCCCTAAATCCACAACCCGACAGTTTCACAATTTCATGGGTCTTCTTGGGGCAGGGGTTCGGGGCCCCAGAGTTTTGGGAAGGGGGCGCTCACTTCAGGTGCATCATCTCACAAGTCAGGGCTGTGTTGAAGTGTGCTAGGCAGCGGGGGGGAGGAGGGGAGGTTTTCCTGACACCCTTTACCCCAGTCCCTGCCTTGGAAAAAGGTTGGGGGCGAAAATTTTAGGGAGGGGAAGATGGAAATCGTTTTTTTAGTGCCCTCGACCCAAGGCTTTGGGAAAACAACTCCCTCTCTACAGGTGCTTGGGTTCCTTTCCCCCAACATGACCCCCGCATTAAGGCCTCAAAATGAACAACAGTTATGGGGGGCCACCCCCCCCGGATCCCCGGACAAAAAAAAACTCCACTTTCTTTTCCCCAAACCCAATTAGAGATTAAATTTTTTTCGAAATGGGGGGGAACCCTTTTGATTTTATCAACTGGGGGAATTTTGCGTCTGCTACGTTCTTTTTAAAATGTCACGGTGGGAAAAACCCCGGGTGACAGCGTAGAGTGCCCCAAATAGCCGTAGCGGGAGCAGCAGCAGCAGGGGAAAGGGGGCAGAAACCTAATGGGGCCCCCTGCAATTTTTTATTTTCCACTCACCCAAAGATGCAATGCGGGCACCATACAAACCCCAAGGGCCCGCTTAATCAGGTGCAGATTTTGCGTCTCAGATGTTTTTGTATGTTTTGCTGACCCAATAGTCTTCTGTGTATCCAATTTGTACGTATGGCCCGAGCTGGCTCGTCACGCCATAGAGGTGTTGTCCTGCCAAGCAGCCAGCGTCATATCTGAGCGGACCTTCAGCACAGCTGGAGGAGTCATTACAGACAAACGCATCCGGCTTTCCACAGATAATGTGGATCGTTTGACTTTCATCAAGATGAATCAGGCATGGATCTCTGATGATGTTGTGGCCCCAATTGCCGAGGTCACCGATTAGTTGCTGGTCTACTTTACATTCCTCTCCAAACAGTAAATGGTCCTCTTGAAAAACTTATTTTTATAAAATGATCATTTCATTATGCAATTTTTATTCTCAGTTCCCAAACAGTTCATTTTGCTGGTTTTGCTGTGAGGAGACTGTAAAAGACACCAAGGTTTCATGACAAAACCATATTCCATTTACTCACTTCATCTTTAGAATTTTTCACATTGTCAATGGTTTTGGGGTCATGTTGCCTCACAATTTTTTAACAGTGGCTGAGAAGTCATATTTATAATTTTTTGGGGTCATGTTGCTGTGAGATACAGCAATAATTATGGTCCTTTGGAACATAAATGTGGCTTTAAAGTGGCATTTCTCCCTCACAATTTTTAACAGTGGCTGAGAAGTCATATTTTATAATTTTTTGGGTCATGCTGCTTTGAAATGCAGCAATACTACAGGTCCTATTCCAAAAAAATGTTGTTTCTAATAGACATTTGTTCTTCACAATTATCAAAAGTGGCTCATGGGTCATGTTTTGAATTTTTGGGGGCATTTTGCTGTGACATGCAGCTATACTACAGGTCCTGTTATAAAAAAATGTTGTTTCTAACAGACATTTGTTCTTCACAATTGTCCAAAGTGGCTCAAGGGTCATGCTTTGAATTTTTGGAGGCATTTTGCTGTGACATGCAGCTATACTAAAGGTCCTATTATAAAAAATGTTGTTTCTAACAGACATTTGTTCTTCACAATTGTCCAAAGGGGCTCATGGGTCATGTTTTGAATTTTTGGGGCATTTTGCTGTGACATGCAGCTATACTACAGGTCCTATTATAAAAATGTTGTTTTAACAGACATTTGTTCTTCACAATTGTCAAGAGTGGCTCAAGGGTGATGGTGCTGTCAGAAACAGGAATAGGTAGGACACTGTTAATGGACACATATTGCAAAATGACTTGTTTTTGCAAGATCTTTAACATAGCTATCAATCCCTGTATTGAGACAACCCATTTGATCTAATTAAAAAAGAGAAACAAAGACATGGTGGGATTCCATCCTATTTTAAAAATGTGTTTTCTAGAATTAAACTACTAAAAACTTGCATGTACAAAATAGCTGGTAAAAAAATTCCTCTGAATTGTACAAGGGAGGTACAGGAAAACTTGACCAGATGTAGGTTTTTCAGAGGACATGGAGTATGGAGCACGGACAGAGAACAAAGTACAGAGACCATTTCCTCCAGCACGTTGAGTAAAATGAGAAAAAGAATGCCAAGATAAAGGGCACCTGGGTGTAACAGGAGCGTTAACCACAAGTATTTCCAAGTGAAGCTCAATTGGTCCACACTCATACGGAGGGACAAGCGCTACCCAGGTATTGACTGTGTACTGAGGAAGGCTGGAGTTCTCACACTTCCGCTTCCGCACTCTGCTTCAGCACGACAGTTTTCGTTGCTGCGTCATCAGGGCATTTTAATCTGCGTGTTAATAGATGACGGACGCCAGCCTGGGCTCTCACCGCACCCACTGTAACTCCGGCCCTGGGTCATGCTGTGGCCCAGGACAGGTATAGTCAATGTCCAGTGAAACTAAAATGGTGGTTGAAAGACTCCTTTTTCCGGCACTTTTTAAATGTGGGGGTCATGCAGGTTTGGGGCTCATGCTGTGGCCCAGGACAGGGATATTCAATGTCCAGTTCAAGTAAGATGATGGTTCAAATCATACTGCCTTCTGGCACTTTTCAATTTGTGGGTGATGCAGGTTTAAGGGTCAGGCGGGGGTAGAAGACAGGGATAGTGAATGGTCTGTGACTTTTTTCTGTGGCTTTTATAACCTAAGTGTGTTGCCTAAGATTAGCCGTTCATTTGATGTTGGGATGTTAATTTCAGCTCCCCACCTTTTTTGGGGTGTATAAAAAGGTTTTATGCTCCTCCCATAGCTTTAAGGGTATGTCTAATCACGCTACTATCGAAAACCTTTTGATAGCGGCCGATACGACTTTCTCGATCTCGATAGCAACGCAATCGTCAACACAGTACAAGGGAACTATATTTTCCATTAGAAAAAAAAAATGTCCCTTATTTCTCAATTATCCCCAGTAAAATAATAAAAAGTTTTTTAGATAATTATCAATAATAAAATTAATGAAAGGGGTGTCCCCCGGACCCTGTGTCGGTTTCCCACGAAGTTTTCATTTTTAAAATCCTCATTTTCCTTTGGTCCCTGCAAATTTTGAAAAGTGCTGTCCCTTGAAGCAAGCTTCCCCTTTGTGTTTTTTGGTTTTTTGTCCCGTTCCTTTGTTTTCCCCCCTCGACCCAAAAAATTTTTGGGCTGTCATCCCTTCTGCTTGTCCCGACTACGAGCTTGCTTCACGCATTTGTCCCCACGCCACACCTTGCCCCCACGCAAGCGGTCACGTCGGGGTAGCAACCTGGTTTGCCTCACCCCGCAAAACCCATCCCCCTTGCAACAGGCTATGGTGAAATCTGGACCTACTTAGACTCTGCTCCCTGGTGTAGCTTATAGCATCACTTTAAAACAATTGAGATATATGGGAGAAAGACACCAGAGACTGCATGAAAAAAAAACACATACAACATGCTACATCTGGAAAAAACTTTCACGTTGAAAAAAAAAACTGGTAACCAACCTTAGGTTAGTTTTGCACCTTATTGTGTTTTTACAAAAATGCATGCTTTTTAAGCTCATTTTAGTGCAGTTTTGCACACATTTTTATTTTCTATGCAAAAACTGCAGCAGCCAGATGTTAGCTTTGCAGCAATAGGAGAATATTTAATGCACTACATACACTGATATTTTCTTTGTGGAATTGTTTTCCACTTGGAGTCAGTTTTTTGGTTAGCAGTTTCTTTCAAAGGCGGCATGTTGTAGCTGTGGTATTTTTAGGCAGTTTGTGGTGCACGCACCTTCATAATTTTTTTTTCTGATTAAAAACACATGTGAGCATGTGTGTTGCATTTTTTTATGCATCTATTGTGGCAATTTTTCCACAGAAAAAAATCATTTGGGGGATGACATGTTTTGTGATAAAAAATCCCCGAAAAAAAAAAAAAAACACAATAGCATATATTTCATTTTTATAGTTTTGGAAACAATGCAACAAAAATGCATGAACAAAAAAAATGCAGCTTTCTATGTATAATAAAAAAAATTCCAGAAAAAAGGGGGTGTAAAAGTGTCTGGGCTATACTTTTGGTCAGTATTTGCACCATTTTGCAAGCCAAAACCCAAAGTGATCAAAAACTGAAGAGGTGAAAATGTTTATATCGTTTTTTTTAGATTTCATCTTGGTTTTGGTTTAAAATATGATTTTATAGACTGTGTCTTCATAGCATGAAAATCCATAAAAAACCGGGACAGTTTTTAAAACATGCTGGCCCAGGGTTTTTTTTGCCGCATATTGCACTGAAAACCACAGTCGGTTTTCGAATTCGCCACCGGCCCGTACATTGAATGTCCGGGGAATCAAGGGCAATTGGGCGGTGTTAAGATGTTTTAAAATTTTGATGGAATCGGGAAATTTTTAAAAAGATCAAAAAACTCATTTTTTTTTGTTGCTGCTTTGCACACTGGGGACGTCAATTTTCGTTTGGGTTTAAAATATGAATCTGCTGAAAATCGCGTCCCTTTGCAGTTTAGCAAAAAATAGCAGCTGATATGTCAATCACTGCTGTAGAACCACCCCCAGCCTAACCAGGAAGTGGGAACCTGAAGCTGACAGTGGCTCTGTGAAACAGCATGGAGAGAAAACGTTGACGTTCCCATATGTCATGGGTCATGGTCTGTTAATGCACCCTGACATACAGGTGGTTGTGCAGGCACATAAGCTGTGTACGCACGGTTGCTGTTGGAGCCAGGTTTTGATTGATAGAGGAGCTCCTGCAGTTGCTATAGGGCCTGATAACCCGTTCGCGGGTATTTAACCCTTTGGGCGCCCCCAAACCCTAAACCCTGGCAGTTAAGAGTTTAAAAAGGGGGGGACTTTCTGTGTCCCCACTCACCCCGCTACACGATCATGGGGTGCAATGTTATCATGCACCCCCTTTTTAATAATGGCATCTGGGTTGTGTATGACATGTGCCTGTCAGGCTCTGCCAGGAGGCACAACCTGGCAGGCTGATTGACAGTTGGATAGCTCTTTTCGGTATAGACATCTATTGCAATGTATTATACCAGCAATTTGTTTTGAGTTAGTCCCCCAGGGGGGCAATAAAAAAAAAAAAAAAAAAAAAAATATTAAAAAAAAAAAATAAATAAAAAAAAATACAGTAAAACACGTACTCTGCCCTTTACTCATTACAAATGAAAAAATGAAGAAACATATATACTCGAGTATAAGTCGATCTGAGAACCTGAACTATTGAATGTGGCCGATGCTGCAATGCCCTGACAGGGCTAGAGATGAATAAGGAAACCTTTTAATCACTACACCTTGAAAAAGTGGGTTTGGGTTTCTACATATCGGTAAGGGACATTCTTTTTTAAAATAATTTTGGGTTTTTTGGGGTATACCCCCTCTTACTTTCTGGTGAATACATCATCCCTTTTTCTTTTTTTCCAGTTGGTGTTGTCATTTTTTCAGGGATCTTGGATTAACACAAAACCTGTAGTAATTTTTTTCAATTATTTTTTTAAACCTTTAGTCTGAATTCCCGCTTTTGGTCCCCTGAGGTGACCAGGTATAATAATTTTTTTCAAGCTGTCGAAAATGTTGGCCGGCAGAGGATCATTCTGCAATTTTTCCCAGGGACGGTTCCGGGCAAGACGCCCTTTATTTGGGGGCGATCTCTTGCACTTTAGGGTAGGGGCGTTATTTATTTACAGTATCACCTGGAGTTTTAAAAAGAGTTGTTATTTATATATTTTTAATTATTATGAAAAAAAGTTATATTTTAACATTACCTCTTTTTTCTATTGTTTTTTTTTATGTGCAAGCCCAAGAACCTAATTTTTACCACACGAAACTGGGAAAACGTATTGACTCGATTATAAGCCTAGGGTGGGGAAAAGTACAAGTGTCCTCTCATTAACCCCGGGACAAAAAGCCATACAAAGACAGCAATAGAGGGGTTGGGCAACCATGTAGAAATTTATTGTTCCCCTTATTTAGCCAGGGAGGGCGCCCTGTAAATTTCTAATAGGGTTTCCCCAGCAATTACCCACATTAAAAACACACAGCTCATTTAAAAATTTTACATACAACACACACCTCAGCTACATACAATGACCACACAGTTTCAAAATGTGCATACACACAGTCGGGGCTACATGCCTTTACTTTCCCAAGGTTTTGCTACACGACATTATCAAGCACGCTGAAGGAAAAAAAGGCCAAAATTTACACAGTTCTGTTCAGTTAAAATCCAGGGATCCTCCGCTAAAAAAATTTGATGCAAAAAAAAAAAAAAACGGGAAGGAAGCCTTGGGGGTAATTTTCACATGGTGATTTTCGCCTGAATCCTTGTTGAAATCCTGCTTGTAATTTTGTAATTTCAGATGAATTTTGAAGTTTTTCAGAGGGCAATTTTCAGGGTCCTAATACATGTTCCAACTTCCAGTCCCCCCAAGACCCACCAACAGGTCATGTTTTCAGGATCTCCAACAGAATCAGGGCAAAAATTACATCCCCTGTGCAATATGGGGAACCCCCGAAAATTGGCCTGTTGGGGGGTTTTTTTGAAGGACTGGAGTTGGAAACATTTTAATAACTAAAACATTGATGAGGTTTTCGGGGACAATTCACCTCAAGAATGGACATTTTCAGTGCTATAAAGTAATCAGCACCAATGAAAATCAATGTGCACTACAATACTGATTTTCCTTTAGAAAGAATGTAATGCAGATTACAAACAGATTGGACATTAATTTTGAGGTAGATTCAGTAATAGAACGTCCCAGATCGCCATTTAATGCACCTTTCATTTAAATTACTTGTAAAAAAAAAATATTATACAAGCAAGCTATTGTCATTTTCAGATAGTTAATTGTTAATTGCTTTTTTTCAAATGAATTTTCAAAGGGGAGTAGTTTTTACATCTCCAAAATCACAAGAGATTTGAATTTGTTTCATCCTTCTCAATAATGTAGATAATGTGTAGTAACATAATGGCCAAACATAGGCTAATATCTGAAAAATTGTGACATTTACCAGTCAGGTTTTAATTGAGTCCACATCAAGGAGCTTCGAACAGGTACAGACAAAAATCTGTTCCATATTTTCAGCTTGATCGTAATAGCTTTCACCACTAATTTGTTGCCTCCATTAAATGAAGACTTTTTACGATGTTTTGTAGAGTATCCTAGCAATAAAAATTTAAAGCCTAAAAACAGAGGCAGTTTGTTTTCCATTCATCACAGCTACTTCCAGGTTGGAGTTCAGCCAAGTGAACTTTAAATTGTCTGTTCTCCTTTCTTTCCTTATCATTTTCATTAGGCTTCGAAAGGCAATTGTATTTCTCTCATGTCTTTAAATAGCATAAATATTTGATAAATTCTGCCCTTGAATTCTAGGCAGAGCTTTATTGAATCCTACACATGCATCACTGTGAAACTTCAGAAGGAGTGACTGTAAAAAGAAATATGGAAATTACCAGGAAGTTGAATGGGTGAATTGTTCTGAGTGCAAAATTGCACTGGCTTAGGCCCCATTTAGATCATGTTTGTGCTTCTCGCTCGTGGTATCCACCAGGATACCGTGAGAAATTTATCCCACATTTATCCCAATCCTGTGTCAAGGCCGAAGAGATCTATAGGACAAACATTGTCCAATTTTAACTATTTTTGCCTTATTTTTCGAACATATGGTTTCTGTACTGGACATAAAAGCATGATAGGATATGCAAAAAGTGTATACATTCAGTAAATATAACAAACCTATATGGCTCCTGGTCACAACAGGGGCCACTTGTATGAAAACTGTCTAGATCTAAAACACTCTTTGTTGCCCAATCAGAGCAACCTTTTAATTTTTACAGAGCACTATATGAAATGAAAGGGACCCCTCTGATTGGGGTTTCTAGGGGGGAAAAAGGGGGCTAGACCTAACAGTTTTCATACGTGTGGCCCCCAAATGTAAGGCAGCCTGAACAGTAGGCCTAAAAATCCTTTGGTGCCCTCTTCCTTTGGGAACCCCTGTACTTTATAACTTTTGGCATTCGGGCACATTTGAAACGGTTTTAGGTCTAAAATTTACTTTTTTTTTTCCCATTTGTAACCAGGGCAACAAATAGTTTTAGACCCAAACCTTTTCATACATGTGGCCCCCCCTGTTTTTTAATTATGCCATTGAAATTTCAACCATTTTAGGGTTTTGAACTGTGGTAACTTGTATTTGGGGGTTTTATGGCACTTTTTGTTGAGCCAATGGCCCATAATTTTAAAATTCACTTTAAGGATCATTTGGACATTTCCGTTACTTTTGTCTTCCCGGTTGATCCTATAAATGAAAGGGAACGAAACCTGTTGGGGGTTTTTGTTTATGGGTTATATTCAATGTTCAGGGGCAGTCAGTAGTGGGGTTTGTTCCCGGTTCCTGTGTGGTTGCCTTTTTTTGTCGGGGGGCCTCATTTTTTGGTCTACCAGGCCCTTTGGTTTGTCAAAATATCACCACAATTTTCTTCTGGTTGGTTACATTGGTTGTCTTTTTAGCAATTATCTTACCTATCTCTCAGATTTGTGATTTGATAATATATGGAAAAGTGTTTTTAAATAGTAAATAAAGGGTTAAGTTTTGTTTATAATTCACTGTATCCATGGCAAGAACGAGGATGAAGGATATGTTCACATGGCTTATTTGGATGCTGTTTTCAAAGCGGTTTTCAGAGCATTTCTGCACCCAAAACAGAATCAAAACCTCGCCTGACACACACTTCCTCTGAAGAGGTTTTAGAGGCGTTTGTCGGTGCATTTTTGTACGAGGTTTTGGGTAAGGTTTTGGATGAGGTTTTCAACTCTGTTTTCACCCATCTAAATTAATAGCCAGGTCAAAAAAAAACCCACTCCAAAAACACATCACAAAACGTGCCAAAAAACGCACCTAAAGCACGCTTCAAGAATTGACATGACACTTCTTTTTCAGCACTTCCAGTGAAGCGTACAAAATCCTCGTTGTGTGTGAACTACAATGCTGTTTTACATAGGAATCAATTAAATGAACTGGGGGCATTTCGGAGGCGTTTTGGACGCTATTTTAGGCACAAAAGCGCTCTGAAAACTGCTTCGAAAACAACATCCAAATAAGCCGTGTGAACATACCCTTAAGGGACCCAAGATAGGACAAGGTCCCATAGGAGGGACACACATCTATCAGACATTTATGGCATATCCTTCACTGCTGTTTTTAGGCTTGAAGGGGTTTTATCATTACACACCTTTGCAGACTTGAGCGGTTTCTATCTGTTTCAGTTTCAAATTCAGGGGCAAGTCTCTCTTTCCTGTAGGCATGCTTCTCCTCCATGGAGGCATGTATCCCATCACTGAAGAGTTGTGACATCATCATTCTGTGTGAATCAGTGGAAGGGAGAGGGTGTCACAGCTCTGCAGACCTCCTGCAATGTCCTCTTGTCTGCAGATCTGTCACCTGCCTCACAGGCTGCACAAGCTCCTTGAAAGCAGAACCCCTGCATTGCTGTAACCAGAACACCGGCATTGGTGTAAGCAGTTATACATACAGCCTGAACTGATTAAACAAATGTGAGAAATGCACGCTGCAACCCCCCCCCCCCTTATTTTTACTGTCTCCATCACTTGAGATATGATCCTTGTAGCGAGAAAACCCCTTTAAGCACAGTGTTAGACTAACGTTCCTTCATCCCACCAGATTAAATTATTAGGGCCCATCTTGTATCCATACAGGGCATGTACAGAGCCACTTAGAACAAATTATCACAAATCCTATTAAACCTAACACGTGCAAAGATTAGTTTAAAGTCAACTCAACGCGTGAGGATGTATTCTGCTAGACTTTGGGGTCTGTGAAATATAAGTTATACATTATTGTGCCAGAGCTTGGATGCACCAAATGATTCTCTGGTACTATAGTGTGTCAATCAAACCCTGCTTGAGTACCACCTGATAGTAACATAGATAATGGGGTTATCCCAAATGAGACACTTATTATCTATCCACAACATAGGTGATGAGTGTCTGATTCCTGGGGGTTCTATCATTCAGCTAACTCCAGAAGTCCCATAGAAATTGAATGGATCAGCAGCATGCATGCTTAGCTACCGCTCCATTAAAATGCTGTTCACAGGTGCACTTTTCTTGTGACTGGTGCGACTTCCAGTGATCAGGTATTTTTCGCCTATCCTGTGGAAGAACTTCTCTATAAAAGTTGCCACATTCTGGTGAACCTATGCTTTAAGTTATTAGCATAATAAAACATTGATATTATGAATATTTGTAATTTATTTATTGGCATTATTTAGTGGAGTTTGATCAACTGGGATTAGCTTGTGAAGTAAATTAAGGGGTTTTCTAAAACTGCTAATAAATTGGGGATGATTACATACTGAAGAAAAAAAATCAAAAGTACCTAGTAAACCTGCTTGTTCCAGCAGCTGGTTTTGGTGAGCCCCGCCATGTCACCGTTCAGTCTTCCTGTGATCCTACATCCAATAAACTTAAAGAGGGGGCATCTAGATTTTTAACTCTTAACAATCTCTTCCTCTGCACTCTGTTGGTGGATCTACAGCAGTCATTGACATTTCAGCTCTGATAGCTCCTATTCCTAACTGACTCTTTTATAAGGAAACTGCTGTTGAAGGGATTATGAAAAACAATGACACTGTCTGGCTATAAATGTAAGCTAGCAGAGTTGTATTTGTCATGAGACTAAGGGGGACATGTATGACAACGGTCTAGGTCTTGCCCATAACAACCAATCAGAGCTCCCCTTTCATTTTTTTCAGATCACTATATAAAATTAAAGGGGAGCTCTGATTGGTTGCTGTGGGCAACAAAGAAAGTCTTAGACTGAGACTAAGTGGCCCTAAGTATCTAATGAGAGAGAAAAACTTACATGCTCCCAGGACACACTTTTAGTTGCTGAGTGACTGTTACCTTTGTAATTACACATAAATGTGCTCTTCAAACCTGACAGGATGGTACACAGCCAGGGGCGTAACTACCTGGGTAGCAGTTGCTACGGGGCCCCTGCGCTTAGGGGAGCCCCGGGGCAGCTGCTACTGCGTCCGCTACCCCGGTAATGCCGCTCCTGGTCCCCGCCGGCAGTGAACTTAACAGTTCACTGCGGCGGCGGGGAGCTGCGGGGCCCAGCGCATTACTCCCTCTGAAGCCCGGGCCCCACGGCCCGAGCGTTCAGAGGCAGCGCTGCTCGGTAGTAGCAGGACGGAGCGCCGACGCTCCGCTCTGTTACTTCCCCCCTGCCGGCCCTCTGTGGTCACGTGGGCGCGCGCGGTGACGTCACATGAGCTTGAGCGCAGAGGTGCAGGGAGAGCAGCAAGAGCGGAGCGAGCGGCGCATCGGGGGAGCGTGGTCCGAGGTGGGGTAAAGTTGTTTCTTTTTTTTATCTACCCCATATGCCGCCTATAGCCCCCTCCATATGCCCTCCCCATTCTAGCCCCCCATATGCCTGCCTATAGCCCCCATTGCCTGCCTATAGCCCCCATATGCCTACCTATAACCCCCATTATGCCTGCCTATACCCCCATATCCCTGCCTATAGCCACCCATTGCCTGCCTATACCCCCCCCATATCCCTGCCTATAGCCCCCCATATGCCTGCCTATAGCCCCCATTATGCCTGCCTATATCCCCCATATCCCTCCCATAGCCCCCATATGCCTCCTTGGGCCCCCTATGCCCCCTTTATTGCCCCCCAAAATGCCTCCCCTATAGCCCCGTATGCCTGCCTATAGCCCCCATATGCCTGCTGCCTATACAGCCCCCTATATTGCCCTGCCCGGGCCTATACAGAGCCCCTTTTATTGCCTGCCTGCACTTTTATATACAAAGCCCCCTATTGCCTGCCTCCCCCTGCCTATACAGCCCCCTATATGCCTACCTGCCTATACAGCCCCTTTTATGCCTGCCTCCCTTATACAGCCCCCTATCTGCCTGCTTGCCTGCCAATACAGCCCCTCTATCTCTGCCTGCCTATACAGCCCCCTATATGCCTGCCTGCCTATACAGCCCCCTATATGCCTGCCTGCCTATACAGCCCCCTATATGCCTTCCTGCCTATACAGCCCCCTATATCCGCCTGCCGCCTTGCCTATACAGCCCCCTATATGCCTGCCTGCCTATACAGCCCCCTATCTGCCTGCTTCCTTGCCCTTATAAGCCCCCTATCTGCCTGCCTGCCGCCTATAACAGCCCCCTATATGCCTGCCTGCCTATACAGCCCCCTATTGCCTGCCTGCCTATACAGCCCCCCTATATGCCTGCCTGTCTTACAGCCCCCATATGCCTGCTTGACAGCCCCATATGCTGCCTCTACACCCCTATATGCCTGCCGTATACCCCCAAAAGCCTCCCTGTATACCCCCACAAGCCTGCCGGTCTACTTATATGGGGCCCCTTTAGCTACCTAAACCCCTACCTATATGGCCCCTATAGCCCACCTAACCCCTATCTACCTGTATGGCTCCCTTTAGCTACCTAAACCTGCCTGTCATATGGGCACTCTATTGGCTACCTAAACCTTGCCTATTTGGGGCCCCATATATCCTATCTCAGCCCTGCCTGCCTAACTGGACCCCATATAGCCAGGGGGGCAGGGCTGGAAAAGTCAGGATTCTAACGATATTTGTGTCTAAACTGCAGTGACAAGTGGTCGGAGATGTCATCAAGAAGCGGACTGGACCGGATGCAGAACAAAAGAGAAAGTCAAAAGACTGGGTCAGAGAAACGTCACCCGTGAGTCACCCAAAATTTTAACTTTCACTGTAATCACTTATATGTCTGCACAGGCTGTGTACACTGCTGTTCTACCACTATATGGTCCACTGTAATGGAGGTAATATACAGTCTGCAGAGCCTGTGTATTGGTGTCTACCATTTTATGGTCACTGTATGGGGGTAATATCAGTCTGGCAGAGCTGTGTACACTGGTCTACCACTATATGGGCACTGTATGGTGGTTTTTATACGGTCTGCAGAGCCTGTGTACACTAGTATATCCACTTTATGGTCACTATATTATTTATATTATTATTATTATTAAGACAGAATTTTGGTTTTTTGTGTACTGATCATTAAAAGTGTAGGGTTATTATTCGTCACTATTTTGGTGGTAATTTTTTGGTCGTGTTTCTGGTGGTATAAATTCAGGGCCTTATGTTAATAGCTTATTGGTAATGTTGGTTTTGGTATAGTGGATGTGTTGGTAGCATTTTGATGGTGATATTGTATGGTGAGGTATTTTGCCCCTTGTATTATCTACATTTATCTTAACAGCATGCTGGTACTGGTCGTGGTCAGGGGGGGGGGTGGGGGGGGGGGCCCATCCAAAAGTCTGCTATGGGGCCCTGGCTTCTCTAGTTACGCCCCTGTACACAGCTACTTCCAAGTCAGTAACTCTTTAACTTTTAAAGAAAAACTTTAGCTTTTAGGCCACATGTATAAAAAACGGGCCCTAGGTCTAAAACCCCCTTTTTTTTGCCCAAAAAAACCAAATCAAAGCGCCCCTTTTCATTTTTCCAGCATACCAAAAATAAAATTTAAAGGGTTTTTGTTTTGTTCAAAGGACAACAAAGTTTTTTTTAGACCTGGGACAGTTTTCAAAAAGTGGCCAAAAAGCAAAGTTTTTCTCCATAAAAAGGGAAAAGATGTTTTTAGGTAATAAAATTGTTTTCCCTTTTGGGCCTTCATTTTTAAAAGCTAATCAATGTGATGGGAATAGCCTTTAATCAAATATGAGCAATTATTGAGAAAAATATTATAAAAAGAAATAATTTGAAGACATAAAAGTCTAAATAAAATTGGGGAAAGTTCCTTTTTTCTTAACTCCTCAATTTTTGGGAAACTTTGAATTTTTAAAGATGTGCATTTGAAAAGCTACCTTTTATTTAAGCACTTACTCTATTTGTTTACATTTCTATATTTCATAATTTTTTAGCAGTCAATACATATTTAAATTTTTCCGCTTTTAATTTTCCCATCAATAATACATAAAAAATGCCCAAAGCATTATGTAAAAGAAACAATGCATTCTAATCATTGGCAACCCTATAGTTACTTTTAAAACCCTTTTGACAAAGCAAAAGATTCCCCTAAAAAAATATGAATCCTAAAGGCATCTGCTGGTTTTTCTTCCGAGATCTTTAAAAAACAAAAGACAAATTTTGGGTGGGAATAGGTGAAGGAAATGAACCTTAAAATGGTTTTAAATTTGGATTATCTGAACCTGTAATTATTTCCCCCACGTGTGCTTTATGAATGTGTGCTTGTGCTTTTAAAATTTTGGGTTTTTTTCTTTTCATTTCCCGTTTAACCCTTGGTACAAATTTTTTAAAGTTTCCATTTCAAGTATGTTTCTTTGGGGCATATTTTTTTAAATCCTTTTTTAAACTACTTTGATTCTCAACTTTTCAGGGTGATTGTTTATCCAAGTGCAACAATGTATTTAATTATTAATGTACTGTTTCCCAGCTCAAAGTAATTTTACATTCCACACACACAGTCTTCTTACCTTTATGCTAAAAAGTGGAATATAAATTTTATTTCAAATTTCTCAAACAAACTTTAAAGGGGGTTTTAAACCCTGTTACAAAATTATGGGATTAAACGTTTAAACTTGGGGCCCACTTCGTCCCCAGAAAAAAGGGCCCCCCAAGGGCAAAAAAACGACCAAAAGTTTTTTTGGGACCCTTTTTCATAAGGGGTTGTCCCCCCACGCAAAGGTTTTTTAGTCGGGTTTTTCGACTGTTTTTTTTCGGATTTTTTAAACCCTCCGTGAAAAAAAAACGTAAACCCCTTTTTTTTGATTTTTTAAAAGAAAATCCGTGAAGGGATCCCCACTGCGCGGGGTTTTACCGCCGGAAAAGGTTTTTTTTCAAATGCCGGGGGCCGGAAAAAAAGGAAAAACGTGTTTATTTTTTTCGTCTGGCAACATGACCCTATTTGGGGGAAGGGGGTTGGGTTGAATCTGCAAATCAGGACAAAAGCCACCTGATTTCCCGAATCAGTTTTGGCTTTGCTGTGGGAACGCACCCTAACTCTCCCTTTTTTTCAGGAAGTTTCCAAGCAGAGCCGAACACACCGTTTTGGGTGTTTTCTCGAACTCCCCTAAACAGAATTGGGGGGTAACGGGCAAAACACGACTCTCCCTCCCCGTTTGTGGGCTTTCCCGGGGCCCCTAATAGAAAATTTGGGGCCCAAGGTGGAACAAAGCTAGGAAAAGACCATTGTTTTTTTTTTTGTAGTAAAACCCCCCTTTAACCTGAACATTTACCATAAACAAATGTTTGGGAATATTTGGTTTTCCCGATTTGAGTCATCTAAAATTTATTGGGAAAACAATAGTTTAAACCATTTGAAAAACATGGCAGGGAAACCATTGGCCATTTTTCATCACATTTTTTTTAACCCCCTTTCCCGGCACAGCAATTTTTTGTGTTGGGGTGTTTTTTCCCTTTTTTCCCCTAAAATTGGGGGTATAACCCGTAAAAACCCCGCCTAGAAAAAACCTCCTAAAACTGACCAGGGAAACTAAGTTTTCCCAAATAAAAAACCCCTTTAAATCACACACATGTTAATTTCATGACACTGTACCAGTGATTGGCAGGGAAGGGAAATTTTATGACCAATGAAGAGGACATCTCAGTGGGAGCAACAGAACAGCGGTGGTGCTAGAACTTTACAAGATTCACAGGTGATTTGAGGGGTTTTTATTTATTTTTTTTATCTCTTCCAACCAGCATACATATTTTTCTTAAAATAATGGACAACACCTTTAACCATGGCACATGGAGTCCTTTTATCCAATACATAGTGCTTTTATATAAAATTTAGGGATATAAAGAAACATAAAAGATGCCACAAAGCAACCATATATTCCCTTAAATGCTTTTTGTGACACAAGTGTGACTTTCTTCCAGTAAGGCCTCGTTCACATGGCTTATTTTGCTGCGGATTGGCGCTGTACTGCACACCGGATTTGCACTGCAATACTGCGCCAATCCGTCGGAGTAATTACGGTAATCCACTGCTCTCATAGAGAACAGTGGATTCCGTCGCTCTCCCCCTCAGCTCGTGAGCGAATCCGCCGCGGGGGGAGAAAGTGACATGCACATTATTTACGGCACGGACGCGCCGTAAACAATGCATTGTCTATGGGGCCGGGGAGCGGCGCCCCCGCCGCGCTCCGTCCCCGCCCCCGCCCGCCCCTTATTCACGGTGGATTTGTGAGCGCAATCCGGCTCACAAATCCGTCGGGGAAAAGCCGTGTGAACACGGCCTAATACAACAGACAATTTGTTGTCCAGGACAAAAAATAAGGTTATATACATTGCTCTTTAGTCTTCAAAGTATTTTTTTTCAAATCATCACATAGATTTATGTCCTCAGTAGAAATTTATAAAACCAATACAAAGATACCAAAAAGTAGAGCTAACGTGAAATATCCACCGGGCTCGATAGTTTATATTTGTTCTGACCTTAAAATTTAAAATGGGTTAATTTATTAAAACAAGGAACATAAGTAGAATCTTTGATTTTTACTAGAATAAAATAAATAATACTAAAGAATTCATTGAGCTAAATAGCCCTCAGCCGAACAGAACCGTTTTGTCATTTTTAGATAATATTCGAAACTGAGGCCCAAATGTAACTTTGATGTTATTCAGTAAAAAGGGGGACATCTGAAGGGATGGGTCAATAACCCTTTGCAGAAAATATATGGATTTGGGGAAAGAAACCACCCTTTTCAACATTTTTTATTTTGTTCTTTTAAATGAAAAACTACATCTGCATAAAAGGCAGGCGCATAATAGGGAGACTTTGATTAAATTTTTGACATGACTTGTAGGGCCCGAAAAGGTAAAACTGTATTTAGGTGTTAATCACACACAGATATCTTTTCTGACACCTATTTTATTTGGATAAATATGAGGACATGATGCTGACTTTTATATTGGTGTCTTTAATTCAAATTTCACTTATTGCACTTGTTTTTTTGGTGCCTGTAAAAATTCACTACAAATGAAAAACTATCAAAAAAATAAAAAGTGATACCCACTCTCTTAAAGGGTCATAACATCTTAAACATTTCCCCCGGGATACAACCAAAAATGTCGATAGTGAAAAATCTTACCTTTTGGGACCTAAATTACTCAAGATTGAGGGTCAAAAATAAAATTTTTGAAGAAGTATCCCCGAAATGAGCATTTTGCCAAAAATATACGATAAAGGGGTTCTCCTTATGATAATTCAGAAAATTGTAGTCTAAGGAGTTAGGCTACTTTTCTTTAATTTGTATTTCTTTAGTGTAAGGATGTATTTTCCCCCGGTGGGATTTACGTCTTTTTGCCAATTATCTGTAGATTACTGTAATTAAAACAAGAGGGTTGCATAAAAAAAGATGATATATTTTCATACTGTAAAGGTAGAAAAATTGCAGAAGTTTATTTAGACATAAGGAGGAGGGGAATGGGGGCCAGAAAAACAACATGGAAAGAATAAATTTAAAGGTCAAAAATCAATAAATGAAATAAGAATTTTGGGTTGGTGGGGCCCTCCCATTTTCACTTGACTGCCGGACCCATCCGCACCTAATGTGGTATAAAGGGGCTTTGGGGGAAAGGCAAAAACACCCATGGTGTTTGCTAGGTACTTGGGAAAAACAACACAGAGACTCTAATCAGGGGTCCAAAGACTTTACCCATGGATCCCCTACTTGTAGACTTACCTTCTTGCACAGCCATAACACAGCAATTTTCACCGCACAACCCGTCACAACAATTGCTCCCCCGGCAAATTCCCACTTGGGTTTTTACTCAGCACCTTTTTACCCCCTAGACTGTTCACCCAGTCTACATCATGCCCCAAAAGGCCCCTTTTTAGCTATTTGGAAACTTCCCCAAGGCAATCTAGGGAGGCCCCGCTTTTCACTTTCCTTAACACCTCATCATTCTGTCTTCATTTCACTGTGCCCTCCCAAAATGTGATATTGGAGCTCTGTTTTTGCTCCAGCCTGGGCTCACCCCCGCGCACATGGGGAAATCCCCTTTTCTAAACTGCTTTTCTGCCTTCACTTCAAATCTGAGATACTCAACAATAGAATTCTAAACTGAAGCTCTTTTCTACATGCAGGCTTATCCAAAAACTATGTAAGAACCTTTTTATGTTAGCTCACCTAAGGCTGCAAGTCAGCATCCCGTCCCCCACACAATTAACCTATAAAACCCATACAAAAAAAACAATCACATATATATGCATCTCATTCCCACAACAATTAACTGAAAAGGGTTACTAATACTCAGTAACAGAACAGGGAATAAAAAATAAATTGCGGACATGCCAGGGAGACAGTCCATGTACTTGTTAAGGGGGCCCTGGGGGCCTGCGTTTATTGTGTGTAGGAGCATGAACTCTTGCACAGGGGAGCTACATCTATGGAGAGAATGCACAATATACAATACAACTGGTCATCAGGGAAAAAAAACCCCTGAGAAACATTGCCCTTTACCACTAA